>VBVQ01000155.1:0-80620 GCA_011636635.1 Tetramorium simillimum | reverse complement strand
ATAATATATTATATTTCTGAATACTATTAATATTTGTGATAAAACTAAATTAAAAAAATAAAGTCTCAATACACGGTTAAATTGAAAACCTAATTTGCAGGTGTTTATCGCTCAAGCAAAAAAGATCTCTATATTGATATAAATGATATCCCGGACTTGCGTCACATCCAAAAAACCAACGAGTTCTTAGTCCTAGGTGGAAATACAACTCTTTCCTCGATGATAGAGATCTTCCAGAAGTACTCAGTCGAAGCCAGATTTAAATATTTAAGTCAGATGGCTCGACACGTAGACTTGGTCGCAAATGTTCCCGTGCGAAATATCGGCAGTATCGCCGGCAATCTGATGATTAAACACGCGCATAATGAATTTCCATCCGATATATTTTTGATATTAGAGACTTGCGGTACTCGAGTACATGTCCTCGAGTCACCCGGTCGCAAACAGAGCATGACGCTGTTAGAATTTCTGAAGCTCAACATGTTTCACAAAATAATTTATAGCGTTGTCTTGCCATCGCTATCCATTGATTATGAATACAGGTCCTATAAAATCATGCCTAGAGCTCAGAACGCTCACGCTCACGTCAACGCTGGTTTCCTCTTCAAATTCGGCGGCGGCGGCAAGGTAACGGAATTGTTTCGATTTTTTTATATGTACTATGTTATCGCGATAATTTGTTGAATGTATTATGTTTCGCGAGCAGGTAGTGGAGAGGCCCAATATTATCTATGGAGGCATCAACAAGAATTTCTTCCACGCGACGAAAACGGAATTAAACTTGATAGGTAAATCAATCCTAGATCCTCAGGTATTGAAATATGCATTGAGGACGTTGCATGATGAACTACGTCCCGATCATACGCTGCCGGACTATTCGCCGGAATTCCGTAGAACTCTCGCCGAAGGATTGTTTTATAAGTTTGTATTGAGTATCAAACCGGAAAATGTAAATCCCAGATATCGTAGCGGTGGTTTCTTGTTAGAGCGAGGTCTCTCTTCAGGTAGATATAAAATACTAATACATAGACCAGTAGATTTTTGAAAATATATCTTCATGTTTTACGTATTCTTACGTATTTAAGAATTCACGTTTGTCTTGCTTTATTTTTGTCTTGCTTTATTAATTTTCTTCTTGTAATGATTGAAAAGTTTATACTAATCTTGTATGTGAACAAGTTTTAAAAATCTGTGATTTTAAATTAAAAGTATTATTATTAATTTAATAAAATAATCTTAAGAAAGGTACTAAGAAAGTAGGATAATATAGATTTTTTAAATATGGATTGGTTTATTTTAAAAAAAAATCTGTGATATGTTTCAATTAATTTTAATCTAGCACGAAAAAACATGATTATTCTAGGTACGCAAGATTACAACACGGATAGGACATTGTGGCCGGTGAATAAGCCCATGACAAAATTAGAAGCCATTAAGCAGACATCGGGCGAAGCCGAATACTGCAATGATCTACCTCCATATCCTAGAGAAGTATTTTGCGCTTTTGTTATCACGAAAGTCGGTAATGGCAAAATCGGCAGCATAGACGCGAGCAAGGCGCTTAGCATGAAGGGTGTAGTGGCATTTTTTACCGCCAAGGATATACCGGGAAAGAATTTGTGTATTGCGGCTGCCAGCAAGTTGCAATTTCTCTCGGAGGATGAGTTGCTTTTTGCCGAAGATGATATTCAATATGCTGGTCAGCCGGTTGGCGTGATCGTCGCGGAGACGCATAATTTGGCGAACGAAGCCGCAAAATTGGTGGAAATTAAATATAGTGGATCTTTGCAAACGAAGCCGGTAATAAGCATCGAGGATGCACTTGCCACGAAGGATGACTCTAGGTTCAAGCAGACCGTCAATATTCCAGCGAAAAACAAAGGTAGAAACTGATAAAGAACGAAATTAGATTTAAGTTATTTCTTTCAATTGCAGTTATCAGAATGAAAATAGAAGAAATAGAAAAATAAAATAAGCAAACTTATAAAATAATATAAGTAACTGTTATTAATTATTAAGTATAAAAGAAAAATAATATATTAAAATATGGGGATATTCCTATTATTTTACAGGCGGAAATACTAAACAAGTGATAAAGGGCGTCTTTCAATGCGGCAGTCAATATCACTTCACTATGGAAACTCAGTCTTGTGTCTGCATTCCTGTGGAAGACGGTATGAACGTGTACCCAACGTCGCAATGGATGGATCTCAATCAAGTATCGATCGCAAATTGTCTCAATGTTAAGAATAATAGGTAACTCGTCAATCTCTCAATTATATGAAGTAATTATATAAATAATTGATCCAATGATAATAATCTAATTTATTGTGCCGTCATACATCTTCATCTTCTTGTTTATTTTCCACTCACAAAAAGTATTAAGCTGTAGTGATTTATATTCAATATTTATACCGTCAACATTAATTGAATATTAATCCACAAGGCAAAGTCGTAAAAATTATAAAAGAGATTAACTGTGGTAAAAATGGAAATAAACTAGGTTTAATTATAATATGATTAATTGAATTAAAATAGAATTAAAGTAGCATTTTTGTTTTCCTAATAAGGAAATAAATGAGAGAAACGTATTTCGCAAAATTAAATTAACACTATAATCACAGAAATTTAATTTTTCTAGTATCAATGTATATGTAAGACGAGTTGGTGGTGCATATGGATCGAAAATCTCACGCAACGCGCAAATATCATGTGCTTGCGCACTAGTATGTCACAAACTGAATCGTCCAGCGCGATTCGTTATGACGATAGAAAGCAATATGCAATCGATAGGCAAGAGATACTCTACACGTCAAGAGTATGAGATCGGAGTAGACGACGACGGCGTTATCCAATATCTTAATTCGAAACATTGGGGCAACAGCGGTTCCGGTTTCAACGAACCACAAGCTGCCATGGTGGTTTTCTACATGCAAAAGTATCGACATATATGCATATATTATGAATAAATATATAAACAATTTATGATAATGTATAATATTTGTCTATTAAACATTTTGCACAATATTTTTAAATTAAATAAAAAATATTTTAAGCACAGATTGATATTAAAATAATTAAATTAGATCATTTAGCAAATCTCTGTCAGAATTGTAAATTCAACTTAAAAACAAAATAATATTATGATACTATTAATTTAGATAAAATAACATTAATTAAACGTGATAAAATAATTTCCTAGAATTACCTAAATGAAATTTAGAAATATTCTGTGCTGTAATTAATCTTTGATATTTATTCATACTCATAATCGGGTTTGATTTTTTATCATTAGTGGTTGTTATGCGACCGATAGTTGGACGTTCAATGGATTCGAGGTGCGAACTGATATACCATCAAACACGAACTGTCGGGCACCATCATCCACGGAAGCAATAGCCATGATGGAGAATATAATGGAGCACATTGCGAAAGTAACGAAAAAGGATCCGGTACAAGTCCGATTGTCAAACATGAAAGATGTGAATAAAGCCGCATTAGAAACCATGATAAACGATTTGTCAAAATCGGCCGATTACGAGATGCGAAAACAGGCAGTTAAGACGTTCAACAACGAGAATCGTTGGAAGAAAAAGGGAATAGCAACGGTGACGATGAATTATCCGATGTTATATTTAGGGCAATTCAGTTCGATGGTGTCGATCTACGTTCGCGACGGTTCGGTTTGTGTAACACACGGTGGTATTGAGGTCGGCCAAGGCATAAATACCAAGGTACGAAAATGCAATTACTTATTCCAGCAAGTTCTTTCATTCTTTTCGTCCAACAATCGATATATAAACGGCAATTAATAAGAAAAAAAACTATTGTAATAAAACTAGATATCTACTTTTAAAAATAAAAATTAGAATTTTATGGATATTTGAGATTTCCAGAGTTATATGTTTCTTTCTATTCGGGATATATACATTCCATTTCAAACAAATTGACAGATTTATTTAGGTTGTTAGGGAATTCGATTTAATATAAATAAGTCGCTTTACACTTATATCTCTTTAAAAATAATTCTTGATAATTCTTGTATCAGATCGCTCAAATAGCAGCTCGCACACTGGGGATCGATCTCGAATTAATCTCCGTTAAACCAAGTAATAATTTAGCAACTCCCAACAATTCGGTTACAGGGGGCAACATTACTACCGAGACTTGTGGATATGTAAGAATTCAATTTAATTCTCCTCCAAAATTTTGGAACGCGATATACAACAAAAAAATTAATTAACTATTACGTTATTCGATTATCGTGATTATTCTAGGCAACGATCCAAGCTTGCGAGGAGATTCTGAAGAGGCTCGAACCGATAAGAAAAGAAATGAATAATCCGACATGGAAGGACCTTGTCTTCACGGCGTATCAAAAGGATGTTGATTTATGCGCTCGTCATATGTAAGCATTATTAAGTCGTATTTGACATATTACTAATACATTATGTCACGAATTGTCACATTGCAGTCCATAAAAATTCAAAGAAAAATAAGGTAAAATAAAGAATACTTCAAAAAATTCGAATTACTGTGATTGACTAACTGAAGATGATTGCAAAAAGAAATACTCAACGATATACAGATTGAAAACGAGAATAAAACGGCATATTAATTCATAGAAAAGTCTTATTTTGAATAATAAATGTTTGGAATATTTTTCTGTTTCTTTATTTTATATATAATTTGTGTTTCAAAAGTTATGGACCGCACTATGTAAAGTATTTCTATAATTTCTCTTTTTAAAGATATTGTAAATTCATTTGGAAAAAAAACAGTTACCATGTTTTATTTGTAATAAGTGGTGAATTGTAAAAAATGCAGTTTAAATAATTTGTTTGCATTTCTCATATTAGAATTAAGCGTATTTACCGCTTGCTTTCGATATAATTTCGATAAATAAATCAATTAATGTTTTGTATTTATGGGAACGAGCAGACAATTTTCTAATGTTACACAAATCATTAATTATCATATATTTAACTTACCTCGGCAGGTTTGCAAACACGCAGGATACTCCGATTAAGCCTTACGGCATTTATGGTGTCACCATCGCCGAAGTGGAGATTGATGTGTTGACCGGCCAGCACATTATTAGGAGAGTCGATTTGATAGAAGACGCCGGGATAAGTTTGAATCCGGAAATCGACGTCGGTCAGGTGGAGGGAGCTTTTGTGATGGGAATAGGATACTGGACATCTGAGGATCTGGTGTACGATCCAAAAACGGCAGTATTAACAAATGATAGAACGTGGGTACGTTATTTTCATTGAATTTCAATAAAGCTACTATCGCCAAAATATAATTGCTTCGATTCACTAAGATTGTCTTAGAAAAATCCTAGAAAATAATTAAAAATTATCAAATGTATTTTATTTTCCTCATAGAACTATAAACCGCCAGGAGCGAAGGATATTCCTGAAGATTTTCGCATATCCTTACGCAAGAACTCAGCCAACACAGTCGGTATCTTTGGTTCTAAAAGTGAGATCAAAAACTTTATAAATTTTTTCATTCTCGAATTTGTAATTAATTACTACTAAAAATTTCGAAATTTTATATAATGTTTTCATAATTAAAAAATTTTTGAAAATCTTTCTGCAAAAATTTTTAAATACATAAAAATTGAATGGATTTACAAATTTACATTTTTCTAATTGATAGTTTAATTTAAATAGGCTAAAAAAATAGAAAGGAATTTAATAAAAATGCGAAAAAATTTTTTTGAACCGATTAATTATGAATATTTTTTGCAGCAACCGGTGAACCACCGCTTTGTATGAGTTGCGTAATTCCATTTGCGATTCGCAACGCATTGAATTCCGCTAGAGCGGAGGCAGGAAATACGGACGAGTGGTATCGATTGGGTAAGGGATTCTAAACTAAAACATAAATATATTGAGTATACTTGACAATATGCAACACGAATCACCTATAATTTTATGACCTGGATTAACTTCTTCAAATCTCGTGACAAGCGCGAATCGTTTAATCGCCATTATATTTTAAATAGCACAAAAAATTGTTTTATGCACACTTTTTTCATTTTTATTCTTTTTTCTCTCTTTAAAACAGAAGAAACAATAATTTGAAGAAATAATTGTCAGATTTTGCAATTCTTTTATATTATTACTTTGAAAACATTATATAAAGCCTACGATTAATATTAATAATAAGAATTTCCCTATAAAATATTAATATAATATATATTCGTTTATGATATGCAATTTTTACAGATGGACCGTGTACCACCGAACGTATACTTCTAAGTAGTTTAACTGATAAGGATAAAATGGTGCTTTAAGAGTAAAAGTAATATTCCGTCAATGGATTTCCGCAAATGGATAAAATACTTAAAATAATCATGTACTTGTTCGCTCCCTGATCATTTCCTAATTGCAAATAACTTGAAAATCCTATACAATTTATCTTCGTGGATACAAAAAATTTTCAGGACAATAATGGGATCATGATAATTCGATTAATTAACAGGCTCTTAACAACTAAGGCACAACTTCTGTTTTATGGTAAATAATTTCAATAAATATTCTCTATTAAACGCCATTGATGTGCTACATAGTAAATATTACAACAACATATCTGCAGTGTGTAATTGGCATTAATGATAATATAATATAAAGTATATCGTAAATAATCGTAAATAATAATTCAATATAATAAGTATATTACCTCTCACGAGAGAATCTACAGCAACGATTATTACCATTATATACGCAGACATCAAACGTTAAACACGTCGACATCGCTTGCATTATTTGCACTTGAGGGTGGATGAGGAAGGATGTAAAAAAAAAACGGAACGAAACGAGATTATGGCATGCTAGAGGTTTGATTCACAAAATTAATTAACATATAACGTGCATCGAACCGTTCTTGCCGCGAAATGGAGAAGAAAAACGCTTTCTGGAATGTGTTCTTTCCGCGGCGTCACTCACGCCATTCTCAAGACGTCCCGTTCACTCGACATAACGTTATTTATGCTATTCACGTTGCGCTTCACGCGAGTAAAAAAACATGCCAAACTTAACTCAACGCGCAGCCTTAATAATTAAAAACTCTCGGAGCGCGCGTATAACGAATACACTGAACTTGAAGCATAAATAGCGAATATTGAAAACCGATGTAATCTGAGAAAGACCGAGTTACAATGCTGCAACGTGGAAATACGTGTCTCATTGCCCTAAGCACGAATAAAGACGGAGATCATTCTCTGCGGTTATACAGCATCAGTATCTGAATTTTCCGAGATTAGATCGGTTTTTCTCGATAAATAAGTTCCGCGTAGCGAGAGCCTGTACCTCGCTTTATCGTTGCCCTTCGCCGTTCCCCTTGACAACATGCCACGTAGGGATGAGTAAGCGGAATAAAAGATTCTTCAAGCTGAACCTTTCAACGCTCGGAAGCAAAACCGTCTCTCTTATACCTCTTTAATCCAATAACATCGCGAGTTACCTTAAACGTCGGGTGCACTATAGAAAGTAGAGCGGTCCCTTTCGTTATTGTTTGAACGCAGAATTATGATATATTTCGCGCTTGTTCTTGATCATCGCCAAGCACGTGTTTGCATGGTCGAACGTGAAAGCAGGCGGCCACATGACGACTACAGTCATTCAACTCGGACGAGACAATAGCGAGACAAATGTCTCAATGCGTTCCCACAGACAATGCCGAAGAAACATTTTTTCCCTTAATTAGTCCGCTTATGGGATAATTATGTCACATTATAACGTCACAAAAAATTAATATTGCGTGCATTGGGGATAATACTATAACGAATGATAAAGTCACATTAATTGCGTCTTTGTCAGTGCTCGATTTTTACGGAATCATGAGATGCCATTTCAGACTTTGAATTTAAAACAAATATGAATTTAGAATAATTTTCTAAATTCAACGAGTAGATTTAAAATATATCTTTATATTCTCAAAACTAGAATTTAATTAAATTTTCTATTAAAATATCGGTTAATTTTATAATTATTTATGCTATACTATTCATAATTTCCCTTAATTTGTTTTTCCTTAATCTGCTTGAAAAAACGTCTCATGATTCTAGAATATACATATATATTTATTCTGCGAAATAGGAAATTTTGAATTATGTTATATTAATCGTTAATTTATCGTTAATTTATTTATTGTTAATTAAGCTATCCACTTAATATCAGTCTCGTCCAAATCGCGACTTTAATCGCCATTCGATTGCGCTTCGCATGCTGCACACACGCACTGCATAAATTTTTGTGTGTGTATGTAGCACACATATGCCATATATATATGATTTTACATATATATATACATATATATATATATATAATCTTCTTTGCACTATCTACGGATCTCTACATATATTCTTTCATTTCATTTTTCCCCTATTACAGCGAAGACTATGCTGATTTGTATTCATATCTTATAAAGCTATATGCCGCCAAAGAGATACTCTGACACCACGATCGCGGTTTACGATTTTCTTTCATTCCTTCAACTCCCTCGACATTTGTACAACGAGAAGGCATTGTCGGCTCATCATTGCGCGTTCACACGATCCCGGATCATTCTGCCTTGTTATCAAAATCATATTAACCGGCGATGGATTGCCGATGGATCGTCGTGCAAACGCTGCTACTAATCGGCGCGCCATATGAGTAATGACCGACAATAATAATACATCACGCAGTATACGCACACGTATATCGCGTTACACCGTCATATTGTAAACGATTTCCTGCTTCGACGACGAACGTTCACATTCGCCTCGTTTCTGTTAAACGTTTTACGTTTCGATTCGCCAGCCACTCAATTTACATCGTAATTAGAGAGATTCGGGCAATAGTTTTTTTTTTACTTATAATAATTCAAAATTACAATCAAATATTCTAAAGGTTTAATGGTTTTATAAAAAAAAGTATATAATTAAAAAGGAAAAAAGTGAGAGAGAGAAAGAAAGGATAAAGAACAAGGCATGTAACGAATTTGGTAACTTGTATATTACATTACAGAGGATTGCGCGTGAATTGTGTATATTATAAAATAAATATAAATGTATATGACTTTACAAATAATTTTCGAAACACCTGATCGATTTTACTAATTATCGCATACACGCATACACGTACGCGTGTCTCGAAATAATAATTCCCGCGTTCTGAATCAAAATCACTATCGCTTCATGATTGATGACCTTTCTCTCTCCGCTCTCTTTACATACACATATATATATATATATATGAACATGCAAGAGCATAAATGGAATTATGTTAAAACTAAATAACAGTAAAGCCCTTTCTCGGCAACTATGAACTTTCTCTCTCTTGGTTTCTTTCTCTAGAAGAAAACGAGAAGCGCGACAAGCCGTTCTTGGAGCAACAACAAGGCATCTCTACTAAATTGCAATAAAAAAAAATTACGATGTGGTGTCGATTTTTCATTTTCTCTCGTTCCCGGAATACTAGCTGGTCGATCCGGTCGGCCATCTTACTTTCAATAAACAATCCCTTCCATAAATATTAATAATATACAATGTACAGTGTGTATTCTTACGCGACCGGGAGGCTTTGTCTAAACTATACGGGCCGGTAAGAAGTTGCGACAAGAATATCTTCCTAATTTACAGCGAAAGAGATAGAATACAGTTGGATTATCTCATCTCACACTTTCCTATAATACGATAATAATATATATGTAATATTGTCCTGTTGCGCTCGGCCGCCGGTAGTTTCAGGAGCGATGTCGAATGATAAAAAAAATGAGAATAATCGAGAGCAATATTACACAAAATGAAGCGTAAAAAAGATATCTGAATGTAATTTTAACTTGATATGCAAATGACCGTACGAAGTGAAGAAAATCGTGCGTTTCTCATAAATATAACAGTACAGTTGGATTTGCCTCTAGTGAGCGTGCATTGAAGTCAATATCTGTGTACTTTCTCTTGACGCGTATTTCGATTTCTACCACTTCAAAAAATTGAATTCTTTTAAATATATTTGTGACAAAGCCGCACGAACTCTTCTTACTAGATAAATATTAGTAATATATTAATAACATTGTCATATTATCCTTTGACATTATTTACTTATTTAATTTTAATATATTAATCGCATTGCGTCATCGTTCTAGACTTACCGGCGGCCCTTGAAGAACTCGCGCGATCTTTGCGGTCGAAGCTCGACTCGTAGCTACCGATTTTACAGACTAATAACTAACTGTCCCCGCGGCGGCCGGTTACGCTCAGTGAAGATCCTATACGTTCATATTATATTATACAAAAATACGTTCCGACTACGCGAAGTGTGAAATCAATCGAGAGAGCGAACGAACAAAAAACGGAAATGTACATCGACGAAGGAAGGGAAGCGATTCGTTGATACCAAGCCCGAGAATATATCTGGCCGCTTCTTCCGCCTCGCATCTGCATCCGCCCGAGTAACGCTATTAATTTTTTCTCACTTTAGATAAAGTCAGTTTACAGAAATATATTCGTTCCCTTCGAAAACTTTCAGAAAACTCAGAAAACTTTCCTCTCAATTATCCTATCAGTATGTATACATCTATTTATACTCATCGATATACGTACACGCTGGCGAAACTGAACATATCGAGATGAAGAGAATGAAAATGATTAATACGGTATATTCTTAAAAAAAACTCGCTAAGAGTGATAGAAAATATTCGCATAAATTTTCATGATTTATATAAAAACTCAGTATCTACAATTTTAACTACAGTCTCTTGAGGGACCGATTTTACCAATGTCAACTAGCGTTAATTGTAATCACCCAGATCTTTCTTCGCTATTTATATCAGCAAGAATATTAGAATATTAAGAAAAAAATCGAAAATCACGAATTAAGCCAATCGACATTAGAGAAATCGATCCTATTAAATCGTCTCTCACGTGAGAGCATTAAAGAGAATAAATAGGATAAACCGAATAGGAAAGAAAACGCAGACAATATTAAAGGCGAGAGCATATACATGCGATAATTTGCGACCACGAAGCACTATCCAGTGGTATGTGCGAGGCCCAAATGAAAATATCGCTCTAATGAGAGAACTGAAAATCGTCTACCTCATATAATTTGGTCAATCGCTCGTGAGAATCGTGTCTCGTTGTAATCTTTTACAACGGACTTCTGTCGACTAGCACTCTGCATGCACTATCGTCGCTATATAGAATCTAATTTTCCCTTGCTCTCCCCCTTTTCGGCCGCAGTCCAGATCTAAATTCGAGCAACCGCGGATTAAATAATCAATCGGTTATATATATATATATTTATATATATAATATATATGCTATGTATCGATAGAGTTTCATCTTCTGGTTACAACGACATTTATAATTTGACGGGAATCGAGGATGTACCGACAAGATCCCAAAACGGAACGCCCGCAACTGGATATTGACTGCATCGATAGTACCGTGCTTGAATCACGCAGATTCACGTTGTATTCGTAATTGTGTTGCGTCAGCGTTCTGGCCTTAACTCGTTTAACATATTTCGTTATCTATCTAATTAAGATATCCACGAACAGTATACAGATAAAGAACATTTAATGAGTCCACCTATTCGTTTCATTGTTCTCCCTATATATATGTATATATATTTATATTTATATTGTGTGTGTGATATTTTATCGTATATCTTTATCGCATTTAGTATTTAATACTTCGACGAAAGAATTGCCTCGAAACTCTCTTTCTCTCCCTCGCATCATCCCGAAACCACATATCCGTACATTCACAGAACAATATATATATATATATTATATTACAAATAAGAAGATATGCCCGATGCGAATTTCTATTTCGATTTTTTTTTCGATCTTGCGAAGCCTAACCGGCTTCTTTAACGTTTAACGCGGACATTGGTATGTGCAATCGTCAGCTACGTGTATATAATCTAACGCGAATACGTTTAGAACCATTACGAACCAAGTATCTTCACCGTATTCGATAACGCGCTCTTAACCGATTTCACTATCGATAAACTACCGATATACAATCTCTCTTTCTCTCTCTCTCTTGCCAACATAAAAACTAAGATGTACCTAAATATCGCTACATAATTACGGAAATCTTTCATCGAACTTAGAAAATGCATCTTTGACAATAGGCTTACTTGACGTATCAACGAAGAAAAACTGTTCAGCGCGGCACACGGCGCAATACTATCACAGTTAATCCTCACCAGGAAAATTCAGCACACGTTCGTGTCATTCTAAACGCAATTCGCGTCCGAACAACTCTCATCTAAGCTACATAATTATGCCCGGCTACGGATTTCAAGGCGGAAAAAAGCGCCCTGCCTACGCGTAATTTCCACGAGCATTGATCAAAGTTAATTCAGACTCAGTTTGTCCTTTTTTTTCATAAAAAAAAACAGATATATAGACAGATATTCACTTAAACAACATTTAACTTTTACCAATGCTCGTGGGAAGGACGCTATATCGGAATAACACGTTTTGCATATTCGGCGAGCATATTACAGGAAGTATGATACAATTTGCCGATCCTATTCGTAGTGAGACGATTCGAGTGACAATGATCCAAAATTGATTGGGCCTAACAGAAAAAAGCAGGACACATTAGCTTTGTTTCTTTTCATTCTAGGCATATTACACGGTATTTACAAAATATCGCTCCATCTTCTTAATTCCATTTGGAATCCTGGAACAATCATTTATAATCTGCTTTAGTCAATGGCATGTGACGTCCGTCAAAAAACTTTACTTAACTTAATAACAACTTAATTTACTTTTCTAATTAATTTCTTAACTAATCGATATTTACATGATTATCGAAACGATTAATCTTGGAATAGCGTATTTTTTGTTGCGAGTAGCATCGATCAGATTGATGATAATGCTAAGTAATGATAGAGAAGAGGTGAACGTGTGCATTATTAGTAACACGGAGGAGCCAGATTTCGTTCATTGTAATCTATTTTAGACAATCCATAATTTAAGATAAAATTGAACATATAATTCTACTTAATTAATATAAATTATTGAGTAAAAAACATTTACTCAAAATTAAAATTATATCACATTCTATTTTTATACAGAAATGTATACTACAGATTAATAATTATATAATTTATAATTTGGAAAACATGTAATATTATGAATATAATTACAAAATTTTATTTAAAATTTGACACAACATGAAAACGAAGTTTCGTTTCGAATTATAGATTATCTTTAAGATTAACAATTTAGAAAGTTGAATGTTACAAGACACTTATTAATAACAAATATATAAGTCACAAAGATTATTGTACATTAATCCCCCGGCATTAGAGCGACGCCCATTCAAACTGTTCGAAAAGAAACAGAATATAAAAATTACTTGTACAAAAAATGCAATAGAATATCTAAATTTAAAAGATAAAATATACAATTACAAAATTACTGCAGCAGATCCAATTCTCGCCTAAACAGAGTTTAATAAAATCATATATGAAATCATCCCCGATACAATATGAGGAAGGAAAATTCAATTTCAATACGAAAATATTATCTGTCATAACATTGCGGATTGTCACGTTATCCTTAGCCAGCACGCGTTCCTATCACAGATCATTCTATTATTACGCTCCGAGATCCTCAGCAACAACACGACGCGTAGAATGGTAAGTGAAGGTAGGTACCTAATCCCTTCACAGAGCACCAAAGGGATCGAGTTGGACAGCATTGCCTTGTGGCTGAGCTGCTGCAGCAGGTTGAGGTTGCTGTTGTTGTAAATTAGGACCCGCCATCATGGGATTCGCACCGGGCATGGTCATCATGGGTGCAGCTCCTCCCGCAACCATCATACCGCCACCGGCGGCGGAAGCACCTGGCATAGTACACATCATCGGCCTCATACCCTGCATACCCTGCATGCCCATCGGCATACCTTGCATACCCTACAGACACCAGAGAGCGAGAGAAATGAGACATATGTACAAAAGGAAGCGTGTGCCTGCGAAATTTAACGTCTTCCTTAACGTCAAAATAATGGTGAGATTGACCGATCTCATTATTTTTATATTTTTTAAACAATTAAAATTTAAGCGATGGCTGGAAAGAAGAAAAACATATTTAGAGCTTCTTAATCTAGAAAATAAAATAAATATTGTAAATACATTTTTTTCAAATGAGAGAGAGACCAGTCCTTTCCTCACTTTGTTTTATATTCACGACGTATTTCTCGCAGGAAATATATGTTGCAATTCTAAACAAATTCGTAAAACTCGTAACCTGTTTTCGTAAGATTCATAAGAACTTATGAGTAGATCTTCAATTCTATGTGTACTGTATACAATTCTATGTCATACTCTATACTTAGCTGTTTACGATCGCTTCGTAAGCTACGACTTTGCGATTTTACGATTGATTCATAGATTTGCTTAGAATTGCAGCATTAGTGTAGCTTAATAATTAATATCATTTTAATATATGATACCTGTACATCGGTGTAATAAATATTTATACACGAGCGCGCTTTATGTAATCTTAAAACTTATCTACATTGTCTACATTAACACCTCAAGCAAATTACAGCCAAGTACGCAAAGAAATAAATCTAAAAATCAACCTATAAAAAAATATATAACTGCGATAAAATATCGCCTACTACATTCTTGAAACGTGCGTTAAGAATACATATTGATGCATAAGCATATAATGCGAGGAAACGGAATGAGGTCGAGTCAGATTGTCACCTTCCGACGATTCGTCGTTACACCTCGTGAAACAGAGACTGTTATGCGATTTATACAACGATTGTCATTATTGACAGAGTGAGTTAGTGACAATTCGTGTTATCATACGCTATTCTTGTACAGAGACTCGTGATCCGGTGAAGTGAGAGATGAGTTTGGCTTTTTATTGTGTTAAACTCGTTCATTGCGTGTGAAACAAAGACGCTCGTGATCATGGGACTTACCATCATCGCGGGCTGTGAGGGGAAACCTATAGTCGTGGTGGTCGTAGGTAGGAGTTGCGTCATTCCCTGGCCCTGCAACACAGCCGATAACATGCCATATGCCGTGCATGCAAAACGCACTCACCTAAACGGTGTTAATTGACGAGAAAATTGTCGTTACGATATTACGAAGAGAGCGGAAGAGTCCCACGGCGGGCGGGATGGCTTAACGGTAAACTTACATTTCAACGTGTCTAGCTGAAGATACGAGAACGCTACACATTTAGCAGATCGCTAACAAGCTAAAATAATTTATTGGTTCGCGTAGGATTTCTACGTGATAGAATTGAGACCGTAAGGAACAAACGGTTAACGGATCTACGGTTCTAAGTGTGAGAATAACTGAAAGTTCTATCGAAAACGAGGGATTGTTCTTTGAAAGTGATGCATCGAAAACAGTATATGGGTGTATATGTGTGACTTCGTGTGACTGACAATCAGAGGAAACATGCTAAAAATACCTTATGGCAACAAAACTGAAAAGGAAAGCCTCACCATGGGCCGATATCCGGCACCAGTAGTAGCTGCCATCGGCTGCGGTGACCATCCACCGGCTGGACCGCCTGCTTTCGCCGCATTCTTCGGTGAGTTCCATTGCATTCCTCTGCAAAAGAAGATATTTGTCATTTCATTGGCAAATGTTGCGCAATTTGACACGCTTTTATATCACCATTCTGAATTATTCATGATTTTTATTATCATTCTTATAAATATATTCATTTTAGAAAGATTAACGCAACTGGATTTACATAACGTTCAAAATGCAATCGCTCATGAATAAAAATCACGCTTACTTGACTTGTTGCTGTGCGCTCTTATTGATGGTCAAGTTTTGTGCAAGGCTGGCTAAACTGCTGTCCAAATCTCCTGTCAGAACCTTGCCGCTGTTGGCTGCACCAACCGGTTGCCCCGCGGCTGAAATGATATGAAATTCAAAATACTCGTAGACATACTGATACCACACTGTCAGAATTCCTAAGCAACATTTACGTCAGGCAAAAACCCGAATATGAAATGGAGATTTAAAGCAAATCGTGAAGTTTACGTAAATTTACAGAATTAAGCATAATCGCCAAGCAACGTATTTCTGATAAGAAAAAAATAATACTAAAGGGATTTAATCTCCAAGGATCCTAAACCGTCGTTCCAAAATCTTTATAAAATCACAGCGTGCAAAAAATCCTCTTACTAAGCTAATGCGAAGTTATATACATATATTCTACAATTAGTCACGAACATGCAGACTGTTGTAAGCAAATTGAATTACAAATTATACATGAGAAAGAAATAACGATGAAAGGTTATCGCATTTTATGAGTACACTTAAACAAAGTGACGTAATTGTTTATTTTTCTCCATAATTTTTGTGATATCTAGAGTGCTATATATAACACATACGTGCTTATCAATTCGTGAAAACGCTGAAATTAATCAAAATTATCTAATATTCTCACGTACCTAAGTACTGATCAAGCAACATACATAAGTTGAAAAGGCAATTCCTGGACAATACAAAAGTCGAAAAGACATCTTAATCAGACCATATCTAAAGAATCTTTTAAAAATCTAAATGTTTTCTAAATATCTTATAGACTTTTATATTGTTTAGGTTGCGATATCGAGACAATCGGATCAAAAAAGGAAAAAAGAAAAATAAAGAAACTTGAACTCGGGAAAACAGCGAGTGCGACTCTCATGCGATCGGCGTGAATTAGTTGAAGCATTCCCATCACCTGGCATCGGCTGCTTTGCCGGCGAACCGTACCCCACGGGGGCTTGGGCTTGGGTAGGGATACCGTAGCCGCCGATTGGCGCACCGGCCATGGGTTGCCCGGTCGCGGGATCGTTCATGCCAAACATACCGGCGCCCGCCGCCGCTGCCGGCGGCATTTGTTGTTGCGGCGGCTGTTGTTGCGCGGTCATCGCAGCCTGCTGTTGCTGGACCATGGGCGCTGGCCGTGACGGAGACCCACCCAGTGCCATGCGGATACTGTCGTTAAGATCGTCGAAGGCGCTCTTGTTAGCAGAGGAGGCCGGGACCGCTGCCGCCGTTGGCACCGTCGCCGCTGCTGGCCTACCATGTGATGCTCCGCCGCCGTGGGTCGGAGACATTGCACGCGGTGCGGCACCGTTCGCGGCGGCAACGGCGGTTGCGGGTGGCGGTGGTCTAGGTGGCGGCGTAGCCGTGGATGATGTTTTGCCGGCGGCGGTAGGTGCCGCCGACGCCACCACCTCGGCCGCCGCAGCATCCCCGTTGCCGCCGTTCGCGGGATTCCTCAGCATCGCGGCGGCGGCGGCGGACCCGTCACCCCCAAAGAGATCCGCCTGTCCGGCACTGAAGAGATCTCCGGCTGGCGCCGCCCCCGTTTGCGCTGCCTGCACCGATTCACCGCCAACAACACCGCCGGCATTCTGATCGAAGAGCCCGAAGGCGCCCGCGTTCGTCGCCTGTTGCCCGCCGGTGGCACCGAGGGACGGGAAATCGGACATGAAGGGATTAGGTACGGACGCGGCCGTTCCTGGGGCGCCAGCTTGCGCAGAAAGTGATCAAGGTGCATAAGTTAGCTTCTCTTATGCGTCCGGACAATGTAAAATGTCTCGCAATTGTTATACCGTCACCCGTTAATACGTTAGTTAAAGAAAAAGAGAAACATTCGAATGCAGTGTTAACGCAATGTAACACTTGATTGGATTTCTTTATAATATTGCGCGCCAACATTGCACTCGAAGAATGTGTCGAATAACTAGCGCTTACAATGTCACAATATGAAAAGAAAAATCACAAGACTAAACTATCGTTATTATTATTATAGTAGCAAAAATATTTTGTATGCTGTAAACGCTGCTTTATTCGGTACATCTTTTTGCTCAAAGCGTTAAACGGCATGATATGACTGTTCAGGCGTATTAAATATTTAAAATGTAAGATGTATGATGCAAAAGTATCATAAAAATGACCGCAAAAGTTCTACGACAGAAAGAGGAAGAGAGATATACAAGACGATAGAAAAAGAAAACGAAAGTGCACGGAATTTCTCAATCGCGTGAAATGCACTCGTAATTCTCGCTTATGCCCTAGTGTTCGCTAGTGAAGCACTTACTGGATTGCTGATCTTGATTTCCGAATACGGAGGAAAAACTATTATCTGTAACAAAGTTATTATTTGCCGGTGGCGCAGTTGCCGCGAAACCTAAAAGAAAAAAGAAAATGGAAAATGAAAAGAAAACGAGAAAATAAAAAGGGGGAAAAAATATCATAAACAAGCGCGGTGACGGAAAAAGCAGCGATGATCACTGACTGATATAGCGACTTAAGTGCTCGTGCTCACCAGTACCGTTGGTCATCCACATGTTATTCTGCATCTGAGCGGCCGGTTGCGCGGTTGCTGCGGCCGGTTGCGCCCCAAACATGTTCGCAAATGGATTGCCCGCCAGTTGCAGCAGATCGTCTGACGCCTTCTGAGACGATTGCTGTTATAATAACATGATTGACTATCCTGCCTTAAATAAGATCGCATCTCTCATGAAAAAAACAAAGATGTACCTGATTTTCAGCTGTTGCACCGAACAAATCCACGATCGGTTGATTAGCATTATTGGTTGGAGAACTGAGGAAGGGATTCGTGCTAGTACTTGACGGCGACTGTACTTTTGCCTGCAATACATCCATAGAAAATTAATATAATTTATCTACAAAAGATTGCAATGGAAGAAGAAATGAAAGGAATACTTGAGATATCTAAAATTTAAATAGAAAATTAATATATTAAGACAATAATTGTCATTTCAAATTCTTCCACCGATCAAAAAGCTCTGCTTCTCATCCATTCAGATATCATAATAATTACAACACTGTGCGATCTGGTACCTTGTATTGATTCATGGCAGCTTCCTCTTCCGCAAGAGCTTGCTGTCGCAGCGCCTCGTCGATGTGGCCGTTCCCGGTTTGCTCGAGCCGCGCATTACTGGCTGCTGTTCCGAACGCGGTACTGGTGGAAGACAGGGCGGACACTCCCGACTTTACATTGGTTCTATTGCTGCTTTTGGGCGATGATAGGATGTTGTGGTGTCGATGGATGGAAAAAAGAGGACGGACAAGAAGAATACGGAAGGTCCGTTTCAGCGAGTTCGTAAAATGTGGCGAGAGAGAGAAAGGAGCGTAAAGGAAAATTGATAATTGAAAACAAAGGAGAAGAGACAAACAAAAAAACAAAAAACAAACGGTGTAGTACGTATAGATGTAACAATGCGTAGAAATGCATAGTGTGCACTAATCACTCGCACGCTCGCATGCATCCGTTCTCTTTTTCGCACATTCTCACATTCTTTCTCTCTTCTTTCTCACACGCTTTTTTTTACAATTTTCTTACTATATTTCCTAATGTACATATGCATTTACAGGTGTTCTACATTTTTGTAGTGAAACATAGCATCAAGCTTGTGTACTCAATCAAATTATATTACATAGTACACATTGATTTAAAAACCATTCATTTTTCAATAACATACTATGAGTATGGTGTTGAATTCGCTACGATAATAAGCGATTTTATACAAATAAATACATGTGTATTAAAATATTATGTAGTTTTTAATATTCTCGCTAGTTCAGGATATTTTAACACTCATTATGTACTTTGATGAGTTGAACATTAATTTCGAGTAACAAATATCATGAATAATAGATGCCAGTTTATCCAATAAATTTCACTATTACAGCCACATCAATTATTATTACATCATTATCAAATTTTAGGTTATAAAATTAAATCGTCAATATTGTTAATTGCAATTGTGACGATTTATCATAGCATGCTCAATATCCACTATAATCAATAGACTATAGGGAATGTACGTCAATTATCTAAACACGTTATTGTAAATTCATGCAGTGTACGATACGTGAGCGATAAATTGGATAGCGTAATAATTACAATTACATATTGTCAGTGAGAAATATATACACATATACATAAAAATTGAATACCAAATTTAGGAGCATAGCATGGATACCTAAAATAGGTCAGGATACAAACATAAATCGAATATTCTATAACTAAATATTAAATATTGGAAAAAATTAACCTCGTATTCAGGGGATACCATCTCGACAAATTTTACAAGTTGGATAACTATTCAAAAAGAGAATATAGCTTTTCAAAGATAATGCTTAAGATTACTATCTTCCAAAACGTTTTGTGATATTTGTTTAAGAAAAAAAATAATGATACTTGGTATTTTTATGAATATAAAATGATCAGTGGTCAACTTATCGTATTATATATAAAATAAACGAAATAAATAATGCAATTCTGTATCATAATTCTTACATGTGCATGTGCGATAAACGTAATATTTAAATATTCATAGCTTAAGAAGCTTGTAAAGATGTGTAGAAGAACGTGTTTTTGATCATCGGATATGAAAGAACAATGAGATGAGAAAAACGATGGACTTTGGGGAAGTATATAGAGAAGGAGAAGTATATCGATTTCAATAGCATTCAACATAGGACGTTTAAAATTATCCCTACATCGGTTGTTATGTGAGACTTAAATGAGTCGAATAAATGGAAAAAGTTGACATACCTTGCTGACTGCGTTGGCGTGTTCGCGGCGGAACCCTTCTTTCCTTCCAAGGAAGCGAGATGTTGTTCTAAAGCGTCCAATAAACTGCTCGGTGCCTAAAAAATCAATTTGTCCATTATTCATAGAGCGTTATTAAAGTTTTTCAATGAGGTGCAAGGTAAATTTAATTGTGCATTTGATCTAGAAGAGATTTCTCTCCGCTAAAATGCATGCATTTGTTATAGGAGAATTTGTTAGCTTCATCATTTAAATGGAAAAAAAAATTTGCGCACATACGTAAAAAAAAACATAATAAAGAAATTAGCAGTATAATCACAACTAACAAAATCTCCTAGAATAAATATCGCCAAATATCTATGCTGCTCTATACTAGGCCACACTAACTCTACCTCGTTAAGATAATCAGAGATGTTTTTACCTGTCAGTAATGTAAGAGGAAGAAACAAATGAAAATGTTACTTTGTCAGTTAAATATTAATTTTTTTTCACTCGTTACTAATAGTTCCTCAAAAATGGTAACCGATAATTAAATATAGGCAATTGAGCAAACCCTTATCAGAAACATTATAGCGAGATAATGAGATAATAAATAATACTTTGAACGCACATACCTTTGTCAGATCTGGTATGTCTCCTTTATCAATGCCAACATTCTGTAAAGAAAAATATGTTTAGTAACTATCTTTGATCATTGGCTATCTTCACATTAAAATCGTGTAACTTACTTCCGCGACTTTCAGAAATTCCCCGACCCTGTCCATGCGTATGAGGAACTTCTTGTAAAGATCTAAAGCGTCCCGACATTGTTTCTTGTTCATGTCGAAATATTTTTCTGAAAGATTACAACCACAATCGTTCAATTAGATGATTTATGCCTACGGGTCTTTGAATATACGTTTATCATGTGATAGGAAAACAGAATATTGAATGACGTTACCTAACAGATTAATGATGCCATCATTATAGCAGGCGAATAACCGGATAAGATCTCGAAAGAGAAGCATGAAGGCCATGTTTATGACGCCATTCGTGAGGTCATTAGCCGTGCAATCGAATTCCAGCAGTGCGTCGAGTTGCGACTGCAGTACCGGCAAAGTTTTCAGGAGTTTCTCGGCGTTCATTGTGCGTAGAGTGCCGTCTTCCTTCCTGCAATGTCAATTACATAACAATGATTAATTTCCTCATCAAATACAGAAAAGATAAAAATTTGAGAAATTTAGAAAAAAAATTCCTCTTACCCTCTTTTTACTTTACAAAAGTCGAACGCTACCGTCCTGTAGGAGAGAGCCTTCTCGTTGAGGTATTTGGCGTAGCGCCTGATGAAGGGTGACATGTCATATCCTGACGCACAGAACAAAAACGACAATCATTCACTTTTGTCCATAATAAATGCTGTACACATAACAAAAGCACTAATAGGCATCGCCACGCAACAATGCTTAAAAGTGAGATTAGAAAGTCGGCAGTACGCCGCACCGGTGCGATTGCATTAATTTCATAAAGTTACACAAGCGTGCATGCCAGCGCCGATTGGAAATTATAATTTTGTCAAACATTTTGTAAATTTAATCATATACAATGTTTAGGTATATAATTATCAACATTGATCATTTGGCAAACAATACATAGATTAACAGTTAGGTTCATAATGTGTACATTAATATCTTTTATTCTCGTAAAGATAGAATTGAACACAAAACTACAAAGCACGGCTAATGAGTACCATTAATGTAAAACGAGAAGGTTTGTGATTAGAACTCACCCACGCGTATTCCTGCTTCATGCCCAAAGAGATAGAAAGTTAGTCCAGGTTAGTAAATCATACACATAGTTGCCAGATACATGGAAAAGAGAAAGATTCGCAATTTCCATATGGATGATAGCTACACAATGCGAGAAAATTAATAGCGCGAAAACTTAAAAAAAAACTCGCGATTGGAACAAAGATTTTTCATTGTTTAAACAAATAATAATTATTTAAACAATTCAACAATTGCTGTTGATTAATGTAACACAGTCGATCAACATTACATTTAATGATCTCCAATAGGTGAATAAAATTAGATTTCCTGTAAACAAGTTCTCGACGTCGGAATCGAGGTGTCCGCGATCGGCTATTCAAATTACGGCGTGTTGCAATTTTCCGTGCGACGCGTGCATATCAAATCAGTCCGCTCGACTATCGACACACGAGTCTTCTGATGGCCGAATATCGGTGTATGATTTTTGTGAGCAAGAGTGCAAAAAGCCATACATATTGTGCTACGATGAATTCACATCGCAATAATTTGGTTAATACGAAAATGAATATTACTCTTCCCAAATGAATCGTATGTTTAAATGTTGTTACAAGATTAATTTTCTTTCGAGTATTGTACTCTAGAATCGATGGATAATGAAGTTATTCGTAACGAAATTTGAAGAATAATTATCCTTTGTAAACAATAATTATAAAAAGATTTTAAGAAATTATTTATATTTATTCGTAACTTTATTCTATCTTAAAAAGATAATTATTCTTTTGTGAATTAAAGAGATGCCAACGAATAACGTAACATCGTTCGTTCTGAATTTCAAAAGGGATAATGCTTGGTATCGTCGGCATTCATCAATTCTGGAACATATTATTGTATCCCGAGGAGAACGCAAAGCCCCACTGATACGATCATTTACAAAATAATCACCTTGTACACCACTCTTGTCCAGGAAATTATTAAGCTGAAACGTGCTGTTACTGGACGCGAGATACTGCGTGAACCTCTGTAAATAGAAAAGTCATTTCAAAAGGATGTACGAGGCGTCTGACGGGTCAGACGAGCGTCCGAAAGGTAATTACCTCGTTGCCATAGCACATCATGTGGTGCACGGTGATCAGGGCCTTAAAGACTACCGTCCAGTTTGTGTTCTGCGAGCGTTCTATCAAGAGATTAGCGAGCTGCGGTATGGAGACGTTCGGCTCATTGGTGCAATGGATTAAATCTGAAACGAGAGAAGGAGATCACTTTTGACGAGCCAAGTCCATCTTGAGAGTATTTTCTGGAGACAAGGTCTCTTCGTACATTCTCGACTTTGAGAGGAAACGGCAGACGATGCGAAATCTCACGTCCGAGCCACAATGAGAGACACTGACCTCCACCTTATAAGATTACAACGTAATTTACATATGTATGATTCACAACCATCACCGGCGACAACGCTATCGCATTGTGAGTCTCTCGCAAACGCCGTCTTTTCCTTTCGCCTCGAATTTCAAGTCGCGGTTTCAATAGAAACGTATCTCCGTTCGTACGTAACTTTTACGGAAACGTTCGGCAATTATATACGTGAAAGTGCGAGGTAAAAGCGAATCAATCTTGAATCGAGTACAACAAAACAACAGCTGCCTAGCGTAATTTATTAAGTATAATTTAGATTCATCGACCGTTTTTCATCTCGACTCTGAGGAACTCTGAGCTTAATATGGACGAAAAAGTGTACCGTTAAAGTAAAAGACTCGAAGCAGGCGGATGCAATTGCACAAAAGTGGACCGGCTTTATTCAGTGACTCGAAAACGAAGGAGAGAAAATCTAATTGAGCGCTGAGATGATTCTTAATTGTTCTAACAGTCTTAATTGTTCTAGATCGTCCAAGATATCGGTATGATTACATGTAAACCGTTTTCCAAAGATATTCACGCACTATAATTTTCGCACGGAATTTCCAGCTGCAGTTTTTAGCACTCGGATGATTCAGATATTCAAAGATGATTCAAAGAAACTCGTATGATTCAGCATTCACATAATTCTCGTCATTCTTCTTACTTCGCATATTTTATCACCGTATGCTTAGCAGACCAAGCGATTTAATAATCGCAATTCACGATTTACATTTTTAATTACGATCGTAGTTTGCCGCCCATTAATCTTAAAAGCAAATTGCCTGATAAGCGTAGGGGAAGTATTACAATATAATAATTGATAGAAGAATTAAATAACTTTTGTATAATTCCGTTAAATTGTCATGTCCAGACGTGACCTGGCATTGATAAACCACGATAACCCACAGAAGGCTTGAAAATAAGAGA
Organism: Tetramorium simillimum; assembly: GCA_011636635.1. Taxonomy (NCBI): domain Eukaryota; kingdom Metazoa; phylum Arthropoda; class Insecta; order Hymenoptera; family Formicidae; genus Tetramorium; species Tetramorium simillimum. The sequence continues at coordinate 55,970 of VBVQ01000155.1, read as the reverse complement.
TCAAAGGAAAACGGTGTATTTTGTACGCGCATACGATTACAATTCAAATTAAACGGTGTAAGAGACGGTGACGTGAGATTTCTTTTTAATTAATAATTAAATTTACGACACGTGAAATGAGATATTCTATGCGAATAACTATATAATTTTTCTCTGAAAATACAGGTCGTCTGAGAACGGTAGAAAATTCGATATTCCAAGCTTCTACGGTCCTTCGTCCGTACCTGTGCCTAAAAATGGGAATAGTCGATGCTATCGATCACCTCGACAGTGACTCTGACCTATGTACTGAACTCGAGGCTCGCGCAAATGTGTCGTGAACCTGCCAAACGCGACGATAACGACGACGACGACGACGACGACGACGACCGACTCACGAAGTGAACGACGGCAATCTACGCGACGTCCATCAATCGCGATTGATTAACGAAAGTAGCGGGTCCACGTCAGGACGACGGCGATACCGAGTAACAAGGTCAACAATCGCGTTGCCGTGCGTCCAAACGTGATAATATTCGGTGTCGTTATTGACACGGTGGTCCATGCTCCGCCGCTCGTACGAATCTGACATCACGGTTGCTATGGGCGCGTTATTAAGATGCAGAGCGTGTCACTTTTTTTCAAGCTTCGCTCGAACAAGTGAAAGCCCTTCAGATAATTCTAAAGTATTTTTTCAAAAAGAAAAATCCACTTCAAATTGGACAAGGAACGATTACAAACCCGGTAAAAATCTGCATGAAATCTAAATAAAATACACTAACAAGTTAAAAAGTCTATATGCGTTTAATATACACAGTAATGAATTAACATTTAGATAACATTTTAATACAAATTCTTATTAATCTGCGATAGCCCGAGGCGTTGAAACCATAATCACGTCCATTCGCAGTTGCTGTACGATATCGTAACTCATATCGCGGTTGTTTGTAATTCGCCGAGCATCTTGTCTACGAACGGGAGAGGCCACATTTATTTGACCGATGCGAAAAAGACGGGGAGTTAAGCAACGTTTCGCCGCCGGATAGTTTCCCACGCCTTTAATGTATCTCTCGCCCGGCCGACCGATGATCCCGCAATATCGAAGTCACGACGAGAGGGCTTGGAATGAAAGTGCAACGCGCGAGAGCGAGCGTATGAAGGGGCACCGGATAAACGCGAATAAAGCAGTGAATCAGCACCAAGTATCGAACCCCGACCGTTCTACGAACTGCAGCATTTCCATATGGTTATCGCGCGCGATAGATGCACTTGACGTTATCACACATAGATGATTGTCTCTAATTGGCACGAAAGGCATTACTGCAAACACAAGTGTGTAATTATTTATACGTGATAATTATCCGCCCATTAACTTTAAGCTTTAATCCAGTGACACAGGAGAGATGAAATTAAAAATTTCGACTGTTCCTTCCGTAGCAATTCCTCAAATTATTTTATCCACTTAACATTTTTAATACCGCTTAATATGGATAATAAGGATAATAAAAATAAATAAATAAAAATAATATGATAATATATAATAGGAATAAATACAAGTATAAAGAAAGAAAGCAACGTATAACTAAGAATTTAGAAGCTCATTTCAACTGTAAACAAAATGTCACGCAAGTCCGGGCAATAATGAAAACGTTTTACGAGACATATTACTGTGTTAAAGGAAAATTACAGTCCGTGTCGAACGCAAAAGGTGCATAAGCGATCGCAATGAATAACCGCGATCTGCTGTCTGTTGCTCGACCTTGCGATGCTTCCCATTCTAATTATAATCTCCCAAACACGGACGGATTTAGCGGCCAAGTAGCGTCCGCGTTGGCACCGCCGTCGATTGTCAAAAAGCAGACACGTCCCTTGGACGTTCATTCAAAGTCCGTAGCGATTTTTACCGCTGTGATGCGCCGTGTGTGAAACAGGTGCGCGGGTCTGCGTCGAATAAAACAAAAAAAATGCAGTTCTGCCGAATGGAAAACCACGCTATGACGTGCTAAAGACACAAGACACACTAAACAGATAAGCGTATGAAATTTCAATAATACTTTGTACAGGATATTCAATTATTAATCTATTAAGATAACAATCCGCGGATAATATTAATAAAGTTACCATATTTTTAATTTTCAAAATGTCACTGTTAATATTACGACAAATATAGGTGTATTAATGTTAAATACTTGAAATCATTATCAGCTACGGACAAACATGCATTTAATCGACACAACGAGTGCGTTTGGTGACACGCACAGCTGATAAGAGACGCAGGGAGAAAGAAAAAGAGCTTTTAATAAATCCTCCGATAATGCCACGCGATTGGCAAATATCGGAGAATATTAAATGTGTATACTGGTCAACACAATCGCTATCTAGGCAAGCTGAAGGGGTGTGCACTGACTGACTGCACGTGTATCTCCAGACGCGGACGGGGGCGTGTGCGATAACGCGTTTTGGCTAGCGATTGCAGTTGCGAACTACAAAAAGCAGACTTGTGACGAATGAGAAAACCGCAGAATATCCCAATCGAAATTGAGGCGCGGATTATCGGATACATGCAGGATATTCGCTCCGACCTAAAATTCTGATTTTCCACTATTGTGAGCTGAAGTCTAATTTAGCTCAGGAAGCATTTCGACGAAGGCAACGTTACGCGATATTAGAATACAGAATATCGTGTTATTAAATATAAATTAAAATGCAATGCGCGTATTTGTATAATAAGCGAATGTAAAGTATTATCATTAAATATGAATAACTTTTCAATTATACATCTGATTAAAATTCTGACGAAATAACGTGCAATATTAAAACATTAAAATTCTACGGCATTAAATATTGCATCACAAAGCAAGATCCGCTTTATGAAAAAATAAAATGTATGTAAAATTAAATAACTATAATCCCCGTAAATGTGTTTATATATTGTATTGAAGACTAGAAGCCGGATCGATATGCGTAACGGTCTCGAAGCAGAAATATATTTTCCCCGTAACTAACTTTTACCCCTAATTTAATTATTGCTCTTTAACCTTTAGAGGACTGGCATTTTTCCTTTAAAATTTGCAATTTTTTTTCAAAAATTTATACGTATATATATGTCAATCTGTCTTATACAAAGTGCTTGTCAAAGCTCGAGTGGCTTTGCTGTCCTCTAAAGGTTAAAGAAAAAAGTCTAAAAATATTAAAAATTGAATTATATCCATATTATGGTTTATAAAGTTATTTTTTTGAGGGGGGGTTTTCTCTTTTTCATTACAATTAAAATAAATAAATAATTGTCTGTAGTTACAAAATTGCTTAATACGTTAATACGGTCAACTACATACTAAAATTAATCGTCCTGAAAAATTTTCATTTTTGGAGTTAAAGTTTTTTTTCTTTTTAGGAAGATGGAATGCATTTTGATATTCGCGGTAAACTATTCCCCGCGGGTGACTCTCGCTATTTTCCTTTACTGCAGTAGATGACTTTATGTCGCAGTCAACTGCGCTAACGCAAAGTTAAGAATGTAGCCGGCCCTTCTCTTCGGCTCTCTCTCGGCGCACGGCGGTCGTATCCCCGGGGTCGCGACTCGTCCCTGGTATATTCAATTTCTCTCTTTCTCTCTCCTTTCCTTTTTTTTCTTTTTACCCGTGCCAGCTTCCTTCTCGTTCCTCGCTCTCGGTATCAACAGCCTCCGGTTCACAAAGGCCTTTCGCGCGCACATGATGCACGCCGGTTACATGTAAGTTTAATCTGCTCGGTACACCTATTCCGACACGCTCGAATTCTCTCGGCGTATAATCGCAGGACACTCGTGGAGAGATATTCGCATCCCACATTGTCGTGCGCGAAACAGCAATCAAGTTCCCTTTTTTTACCTTTTTCACGCGTTGGAGCGTAGCGTTAGGGTAGATGAACATACGAATGCATTTAGCGCAAAGTGCCGGTCTTAGGGGGACGGTGATCGAATATATCTATTCGTTTCAAAATCCAATCGTAATAATAATAAATTTCAGCTGATTTCATGTTCTTCCAGTTTGTTTTACATATTTTTTTGTAATAAATCTTAATTAAATCGAGTTTCTGCTAAAAAGGCAGAATGATATAAAAACTTTGATGTAACGTTCTGGTTGCGGTTACTTTTTAGAAAGCCGTGAATAAAATATGCATTAATTAAGTTTGCAGCAAATTATCATATGATATAACGTATATAGATCTGAAACACTTATAAAGGAATTCCTGGAATTCCAAGGTTGAGCCCCATTTAATTTTCGCAACGTTTTATTTCCGTCGTTCGCTGCGGAATCTCTGGTCGAGTCCGCCCAACTTATTCCGATAAAGAAAAAATACGAGAGAAAGAGACAATCGCGTCAAAATTCGCAAAATGCACGCGATTGCGCCTGACGATGAAGTTAACGTCGACGAGGATGGCGCGAATTGGAGGCGATCCGGTATTTTATGCAAATACGGTGATAACGCGCGAGGCACGCGTAAATAAATTCTATTTTCGAATAAGTGGAGCGTACGATAAGGCAATCGATTGCAAATTCGATTCAGACGATCGTAAATCGCGGTAGACCCGTTAAGCGATGCAATCGATATATACATTGCAGACAATCTCTGCATTCATACAGCCAATATATCGATCAATAATATAGATGACGTTTTCTCCCGTCTGACGAAACAAAATTATCTTTATGCAAATTCGATTAATTTTTCACACTCATCGGTTTTGCGTTATTTGATATTTCGTGGAGAATAAATCTCAAATCTCTTACATCACGTCGAAGTAACTGCATAACTGTCGGGAAACTGACAGCCCTGCCGAAGGGCTGCCACGACTTTCCTTCGATTTTTCACTACGGAACTTTATTCCGTATGGCAGGAAATTGCTGCTAACATTAAAAATGCGATTGTTTGGACAATCCTCGTGTCGAAATTCTTATGTACTTGTGTGCGTTTTCAACAATTCGTATTTGGAAGAGAGAAATTTCAGGAACGCGGTCACTGCTCGCGCTATCAAGGAATCCTTTCATATTGCCGTGTATACCGAGAAAGCAATATTCGCCGAATCATCTCGCGTAAAAGGCGAGCTGTTGTTTTTCCGAGCGAAAAATAGAGGCGCTATCGATTGACCTTTCGTATGCATTAACGGACATGAGAGGTTCATAGTGTCTATCAATTGATACACGGCGTGCAACAGAGGGAGAACATTGACCGTGACAGCTCGACACGACACGGATCCTCAATATCGAATCTTTATTTACTGCGACTTTCAATTATTTCACTTACAGACGAGCTGAACCATTTAAATTATATCCCAAAGGAAAGACGTCCGTTAATTAGCATAATTAAAAATATTATTTTAAAACACATATTATAAGGATAAGGAACACTGTACTCTACATTTGCGACGCTAAGATGAAAAAATCGGCAATGAGAGACTTGAAATATAAAATGAGGCTAAATACTACACACACACATACATTTACACATGTGATCTCAAAATAAATTATATTCCCTAGGTACTTCTTTTTCTTTATTTTTTCCTTATCTACTGCATACTAATTATATATTTTTCATGCATGCTTTTCAACTTGATTTACTTTTTGATAATTAACTTTTTTTTCCATTTAGAGTTTTAATCCTCTGCTGTAAAGTCTTAGGGAAACCCGTCACATATTTTGTAATTTTCACCAATTACGTCGTTTTCTCTTTGGAAAATTTAATTCTGTGAGCAAATAATGTTACTAAATGCAAGAAAATATTTATACAGAGTAGAGAGCAATTATATTTGTATTTTTTTCACATCGAAAAATGGGAGTCCATAAGATTTTATTAGTCTCCACTAATGCCTACAATTAAGGATAATTTATAAATTTTCTTTCTTTATTCATGATGCAAAAATGATGTTACATGACTAATTATATGTTATATGTAATGTTATATAAACTAAAAAAACTGCCGCGAGTTAATCAAACCAAATTGATTCATCGAGGGAATTGAGATTGGAGATCTACTGCCTTACATGATATTGTAGCTCTAGTTTTAGCGTGTCGGCCATAATAATATCGATTCATCTTTCTAAAGAGCTATCTAGCGGAAAGAACGTTGACCGTGAAACGTAAATGACTTTAAAGAGCCATTTTCGCTAATCGTTAAAGCGTCTATATTCGCGATTATGACGGTGATCACCGATTGAATACACCGAGGCCGTACCGCGCAAGAAATACCAGCCTTGAAAGGTGTGAATGACTTTAAGAGGCCTCTTTTTACCTGACTTGAGAGAGCGGTGTATTTTTACGTAACGTTTCGTAATGGTAACTATCGCCTTATCAGCCAGACCCTCGTGCCTGACATCTCACAAGGAAGGAAGAACGCAGACGGAACGACGGAAGTCACGGAATGAATAGCGCGAGCAAGAAAGTGAAAGACTCTTTGAGGAAAAGGCTCTTTGAGATCAAATCATATCTCGAAGTGAACTAATAAAGAAACCGGTGTCATTGTATAGCTCTAAGGTAGAAAAACAAATAGGATAACAAATAGGAACTTTATATTACGGTAAACTGAAAAAAGAGAACTTTCAGTTATATGAATATTCAACGAGCAGACTCAAAGAATGCGCGTTCCAACTAACATCACACAATCTTTTATAATTATTTGTAAATATGCATGTGAAAAAATGTAGACATCTCCAACGGTAATTCAAACCGCAGAGTTACGAGAATAACTAGGATCTTAGAAAACAGAGAAACCGCTGTGAGGGAAAAGAGGAGCGAAATGAAGGAGAGAGATTTAATAGTTCTTCTGAAAGTAAAAGAGATCGACAATCTTGAATTCCCGACTCGCACGAGTAACCTACACGTGTGCATTTTGCGGCTGATTCATCACGAAACTATCCGCGGTGTAACATGTACTACAACTTAGCACCTGTCCTTAAGAGCCGCGGAGTAACATTTGTTGCTCCACATTCGAGTTGTCTCGCGGATAGTTCGCTATAGCGTGTAATTATGCGGTTTAGCGTATGGCACTCGTCTCCTCTTGATTTTCGCGCCGCAGAACGATACTGGCTGCGTTCCCGGCTCGAATCGCGCTCCACGTTCGATTCGCGACCGCCGGTGAGAGTAAAACAACACTTTCGAAACAACGATAGTCATTAGAGACAACGATCATCAGGCCGCGACGCGGCTTAATTATCTGGCGGATGTGTGTCGCGGGGAGAAAATCGTTACGAATTTTCCCGACGCGCTATTTATAGCGCATTTACGCTACGCGAGAGATTTTGTAAGGTACGATATATGTGTGATACCGTATCAAATCCGCTTATAGAGAAATTGCGTTGCATTACGTAGCTTCGCGTCATGTCGCGCTTTTATCAGATCGTTGCGGTATACGCAATGACCATAAATATCGGCTCGCGTTGCTTTTATCGTTTCTCGTTTCTTAGTACAGTACGTACTTTAGGACGGAAACCCAATACATCGAAACAGTACCGTAAGCTCGAGGATTTCGGCGAACTCGATGATGTAATTCGTAATTTTATCATAGCAAAAAATCAATCTCGTCCGCTGTATCGAAAACGATAGCGATAATTATATCGATTGTTATTTACTTAACAAATAGCTTCGCGTGGCGTAAACAGGCTTATCGAACGACAATTTTCGTGTACGAAACTATATGACGAACGAATGTCTTCGTTCCGTAAGATTATTGATCGGCCGGTAGCGGCTTTGTGTCTGTCGACCTGGCGAATCAGCGGCACGAGGATCGAGTGCCTTTCTTTCGAGAAGTCCGGCTCTTTATTAATTCTTCAGATCATAGACGCAGGTCACGGATCCTTCATTTAATTATGCCCTTTATCGTATTCCCACTGCAAAAGTGCGTTCCTCGAAAGAGTGAATTACAAACGGAGGGAATTGCTCAATGCGATCGCGAAGAGAAAATTTACGTGAAAATTCCCAGCCATCGTCATTAGCGCCACGATAATTTCTAGACACGATAAAAGAGCCGGTCGTGTCATCGGTAATTGCACTATGTATTACAGTAAGTACGCTTATGCAACATAAATCATAAGGTGAGCAACACAATGCCTTGCATTATCTTTTATATTTAGAGTTAAGATTATCGATGCTTCAACGAATTTTCAGTGACTTTATAGTACTCAAATATAATCTATGATTTATTATTAAAAAAAAAAAGAAAAAATTTTCTCCTTTAAATTCTTTGTAAATTATTGATAGCTATAATTATAAGACAGTTTATATATTTATATTTCTATAAAATTTGTCATTAATAATCACGCGCAAATATACTGGAATACTGATTGCAAAAATGTCGCGAATAACACGGCAAAATCGTACATCTCGTCTTTACATCCTCAAGTTGTGATTTAAACTACAAAGTTTCGCCACGCACAGTCTGTAAGTCTCTCAATAACAACGAATTTAACTTAAATTGATAAAGATCTACCGTGGCAAATCACAAGGACTCGATAGTAAATATTATTCTGCCCGCGAATATGTACATACGTTATATCTGGAGATCTTAACAAGACACGATGAATAGGCAGAAGAGGGAGCCGATAATCGCGCTCGGCGTCAAGAATTCCAAAGCGTGCTCGTCTAAATTAGGACAGATTCATAAATTGCAACAAACGCTGGCTATCGTTTACGCCCACGTATCGCGTGGAGTGCAAGAAAGAAAGCGTGATAATGTGAAATCTCTCCGAAAAATTTATATTTTATTTGTAACGAGGGCGTGCGCGGAGAGAACATATCCGGGCGATATTTTCCATGGCGACGAATCGGAACTATACTTTTTGGCACACCCCGTAAATCTATAAAGCATTCCGTGCAACTACGCGTCAGCGAGATCGATAATTAAATGGAGCTCGAGGTCCGTAGGGTTTCACGACTTATCAGGTCAGAATAAAGTATATTCCGACGACATCTATTCGTGGAACGTGCTCGCCTATTTTCGTGAGGATCGTTTCTTGTCGAGGTAATACGTTAAGATGTATTGGCAGTTTAAATAAAAAATCTATCCGCGAAAAAACACGTAAATGTGAAGACATGAGACATGACAAATTTCTGACATATGAGATTGCGAGGAAGAGAGAAAAGACAGAAGACATAAATAGAAAAAAAAACGGACGCGTTACACAGTGCTTTATACCACGAGTCGGAAAAGAGATAAGAACACTTTTATCGTGTTTGTTCGAACGAGTAACACATGTACGAATTATATTTTAATAAAGATTTTAATATCATCTCCTACGCTGCAACATCCTTCAAATTCCAAATCATAGTTCCGACAGCGGTTCAATATTAAATTTTTTGTTGCGCTATTTCTGCAATATTTATTACATTTTAATAGCTATTCCGATTGTTATATTCCCTCACGCACGTGAATCATACAAGTGCCGTTAATCCGCGGCGAGGTGATTTGCTGACAGGTCATCAAAGGATTATATCGCGCGAAAGCGTTTATTTTAATCGCGGACATATGCAAATTGCGAATCTCGCTACGCGGAGAGTTGGCCGTTAGCTCTCTTACCCAGACACCGGGACTTCCACTTTTACGTAAAAACAGGTCCGTTGAATAAGATTTTATCAATTTTCCATTCAACGTCCGCGCCGCGGCGTTCATTCTAAGAACGCGGCGTCTCGATGAATATAATGACGTCATTGTTAAATAATTATTCCGACAGAGATGGGGGGGTCTTTTCCGCGTGAACGGAGAGCGATGGAAAGTCGAGCCCTGCTAAAGGGTGGACGGCTGAAATAGACGATCGATTTTGCTGAATGTGGAATGGGATTCATTGAGATACGTGCTCACCGGGGGTCAGATCGTGGGAGGAGAGATGATAGAGCCCCGTGGCTATCAATCGAGCTATCAAAGTCGCTGTCATCCGTCCCGGCGCGTCTCGCCCGCCTTACAACGGAAGGAAATTACCCGCGATATGTAATCGTCATACGCGTTTCGTCCGCGTGACAAATGGCCACCGCAAAAGTTTCGTCACCTTGGAAATCGGCCTGGCCGAAGGATGAAACACGTCCGAGGTCTTCTTCCCCGTTAATCCCAAACACACCGGTATACGTACACCGTTGTGTGTATACGAGATGTGTACACGAGATACGTATGTTTATACAGAGTTAATATGTACCCTCGTAACCTGAAATTTTGCGTGAATTCCACGCGAATTTGAATGACGATTTAGACAGATTTAATCAACTATACGATCTTTTATCTTGATTTTTTTTCAAATAATTACATTTGAAGATTCAAGTGAAAGAGCAACCGAAAGAACGATGATTACACTTGATTACACGAGCACTTTTTTTTATATAAACAGTAAGTTTTAGATCTAAACTTATTTGTACGTAAGAATTTTATCGCGCTTTGCTTTTACGTTTTATCGTTTTTTTTTTTTGCATTTACACACCATTAGCACGCAACTTAAATAAGAACGTAAAAAAGCGTCCTTGGTTTAATTAATTTAACCACTGTAATCTAAGTGGGATTAATTCTCACTAAAGTTCAAGGCACTGGTGAGGGCCACTTACATCCCCTAGAACGGTTTCTTTTTTTATAAATCGATCACCGTCTCTTCAGAACGGTTTCAGATAAATCAGTATTTAAATCGGACATAAGTCAGATATTGACAGAAAAAAGGAATAAAGATTTCATCATCCTAATTTGGCTCGCCCACTTGCCTGAATAATGCGATGACAATTGTGTAGACGCCTCGAGTAAATGTGAAGAAGTCGATATCGTATTTCACACAAAATATCACGGGGATACAATGTTATCGATGCTTTGGAGATTAAACGCGGAAAAGGCATTTCTTGAACGAGTGTTTCGTAAATATGTATTTAATCAAAACACGGGCACAATACTGATTATCTCGAATAATAAAAGATACGAGACTTGAGCCGCTTTAGTAACTACGGGCTCGATAGCAGGCACCATTCTTGAATTATATGAGAGTGACATTTGCATGCGATCGCGCGATCTTCTTATAAAAGTAATTTCGCGCATTGGAATTTACGTCCTTTTTAGACGGATTTGAAATTCCACGATCGAATTCCTGCTTACGAATGTCTGCTGAATCAGAATACAAACAGCTTGTAAGTAAATCGGTGTATTTGTTCTCATCCGAGCTTCCTGTGATTTTCAAACATTTTTCTACATTTTTCCGTCCTCTCGTTTTTCTCAAAAAAAAAAAAAAAAAAGACAATCTACATTTTCCGTTTATTAAAGCAAGGAAAAATAAGGAAGCAACGCGGAGCAGAGAAAATGTGCATTCGCGTGAGCTTTGACGCGCGTAATGCGAAAGCACAATATTAATATCTTTTATACGTAATTATAATTAACGCCTTTGCGTATGCGTGACGCGCAATTAACGTCCCCGGGATCCTCGTTCCGAGTATCGAAAATAGCATGTTAATGATCGCGCGGGCTGGAGCGAGGCCTCCAGAAAGTCGAACATGCGTGGAGCGAGGTCTGTCCCTTTTCCACATATTACGCGCTCCGGCCTTCCTACGCGATTCCCTTTTCTTCCCCCTCCCTTTATCGAACGTCTGAATGTGCTCTGTGCTTCGTCCTTAAGCGCAGCGAGCATGAACGACAACACACACGGCATAGCCAGGGACAGACCTCCGGATTCAATTTCCCTCTCACGGGGATGCCGCGATTACTATCATTATCCTCTCCAGAAGTCTCCATTGTCCACTCAGGTAAGGATTCCCGACTGTGAGCTCGCGTTCTTCGGCGGAAACGTTTCGCGGAATACGGGATTAAGACGAGAGCGGCGGAGCGGGGAAGTCCCACAAGCGACGAGTGTGCTTTCAAGAGGCGGTTCAATCGATTTCGATTGCTTTAATTGCCACATCGACGTACGTACGTGTGGAAAGGCGAATTAAGACCCCGACGCTTTTCACGAGTCGGGTCTCGTTCCATGCCCGCCCGAGAATCGCTTAACGCCGGGATTCGCGCGAGAGACACTCCAGTGGGGAGGCGAGAGTCGCTCGCTCACCTTCTTTCAGCGGCAGGCAAATAGGAAAGGTGAGCGACTCGCCCGTCCCCCTATGCTACGGCACCGCGCGTACCCTCGCTGACGCGAGTCAACGGCGGAACGGCAGCGGGCACGAGATCGCCTCAAGTCGGAGCAGGCGACACCCTCGCCGCCTACGCGACACGTCGAAACATCCTCCACCTTCCCCTTATCGAGAATTCTCGCGGCTAGATTATTTCCTTCTTTTTTCCTTAATAGCGGTTCTTCAAATTTGTAGACGTAAACTAAAGAAAAATAACGAGGAGAGAAACGGTGCTATCTTATTATTATTATTAAATTTGAGAAAAGAGCGAGCGCAGATGAAAGAACGATAATATATCGGGCAACTTTCACTCTCTTTACTTACAGTCAAGATGCTTCTTCTTGGGGCCGATCATCTCCTCCGTGGTGGCCTTGCAGACGGACTTGGCGAGGCCCTGGCCGGCGATACTGTGCCTCGCGGCCAGCAGCCTGTCGTTGATCGTCTGTCCCGCCATACTGTCCCGCTGTCAAAGTGGTCAGCAGCAGTGGTCAGTCAGCGGCAGTTGACGTTCGCGTCGTATCCTCCCCTCGGCAGTTCTCGCCCGAAAGGCGCGATCGAGCCTCTCCACCCCCGTGCACCGGTGGAGCGAGCGACGAGGACTAAAGCGAGGACGAGGACGACGACGGCGGCGGCGGCGACGATGACGCGGGGGAGTCGCGCGAGAAACGAGTGAAGTTGGCCGTCCTTGACGCGACGCGGACGGACGGAACGAGACTCTACGGGGTACGGGCACTCCGGCTAACTTCACCGCGCACGGCACCACGACACGATCACGATTTCACGATCACGATCACGATCACGATCACGATCACGACCACGGCACGGCACGACACGACACGGGCACGCCACGAACAGCGAACAACACCGAGAGCCGAGACCGGGCGCTTACCGCGCGAGGCGTCCGTGACGTCCCGCTCACCCCGATATTATACTCTTGGCCCGCGCCGCGCGCTGCCTTTCCGGTCCTCCGGTACCTCTCGTCCTTCTCCTGCCTCTCCGCGCCCGCCGCCACCCGCTACCTCGGTTCCCGCGGTTCCTGCGCTCGCGCTGCGCGCACGATAGCCCGCCGCGATTTCTCTCCGCGTTCGGCAGCGGAGCCAGGGCAGCTCGCGCTCAGCTTCAACGGCTCAGCTGGACGGCGTTACGTCGGCGGCTGACGGCGACAGCAGGCTCCTTCTGTCTGCCAAGATGGCGGCCGCGCTCGGTGCCGACCGTGCCGACCGCGGCGGCGCTCGCGGCCCCCCACCGTCGCGCGCCGGCCCGGCTCGGCCGGACCAATCGCGCGCTCTCTCGCCGCCGCACGCTGTGACGTCACCGCTGCCCACGGCCCAGCCGAGATTTGAAAATCAAGCCGAGGGGACGCGAGTCCGCGCGAATTAACGGCGGTTCTCGATTATTCGACGACACCGAGATTTTCTACGTCACGTAGAAGGATACTTTGGCCATGCGATCAAACTTTTAAGCGACTTACGTATGATATCGCTGGCGCAGCTTCCTAAGCCGTTCCGTCCATCGATTGAAAATACGTTGTGAAGTTAGCGCTACCGGCACGGCTGCCAACGAGTGCGAGCTGCAGTTCTCTAAAAGTTCATGATTGAAATGTAGAAGCTATTTCGTGCCCTACAATCTTTTTAATCATTTATAGTCATTCAAGTCATTTATAATCTTTTAAACATGAAATATGTGCGATATAATTCAACGAGAAAAACGCAAGGATTTGAAATTTCTCTACATATATACACCACATATACAGGATGAATTTTAACGATTGTAACAGCTTTCTACCATGAGAGCTGGGTTACCGACTCTACTATACACATATTTATAATAACCGTTTGTGTACTAAATGACTAAGTGTGATGTAATGTGTGTATGTACATACATATACATAATACATGTGTAGAGTCGGTAACCCAGCTCTCATGGTAAAAAGCTGTTCCAACCATTAAAATTCATCCTGTATAATATTTGTTTAAATCCATTTATGTTTCCCCTATTAATTTTGTAAAGAAGAGGGCCTTAGTTGACGGAGAATTTTTCAAGTTGCGCTTCTTTCTTTCGAAATTCACATTCAGATTTTATCACAAAAATTTTATTAGAAATCAAATAGATAATCTCTCTCTGAAAATCGCAAAGAATAGAACGCGATATTTAAAATATTATTCAATTTTAGATTAATAATTTTTTTTATTATAAAATAATGGCTTTTAACGATATCGTATTATTTAATATCTCTCAATAACGAATTACCTTTGTAGCTTGCAACTTCTTTCAGAAAGTGATTAAATTTCCATCGCATACATGTATATCTACGTACTCGATATTTCTTTCGTATCATTCCATTATTTCGATCGCTCGACTTTGATCTATTTTTTCAGTCCTTGCCTCGGCATTAATTGAACGATAATTGGACAATCGACGTTCGTAATTGAACTTCATGAACAGCCTAACGTTTCCTTACATAGTATATCACGAGAAAATAATTCGCCGAAAGAATAATGATGTAAGGCGAAGAGAATTCCAATATTTGATCTCCGGACAGCCGATTTCACGACGACATGGATTTACTCTAAAAAGTAATATGGCAGTAGCGGCAACTTCAATCGGTAATAATAACTACGTCACTTGTTGATTAAACGCATAAATAACCAAATTTGTGTCTTTTGCATTACACTGGCCGCAAATAAAAATTGGAAAGTGCTGCGTGATCGATGGTCGATAACTAAATTCACGATGTTACAGCGAATATGTGCAAATAGTACAAATTTGAATATGGATAAAATTATTAATTTCTCATTGTTGTATAATACAGATTAGATTAGAACGACGAACTAGAAACATACTGCTTTATGCAATTCCGAATTCCGCCGATTGAATTAATCATCGTTAAATTAATCCACATTCGGTCGAAATCGATTTTCGTTGTCGTGCATCGTCGCAATCTTACATCTAAGATTATATTAAGCTCAAAATATTAAATTCAATTTCAAGATTAATATACCGCATTGTTTCACTGATTTTAAGACCAGATTTGCGAGGAATGAATATTGATTCAACGAATACCAGAAAAACGAGATTGGCGTCGTTTTCCAAACCAAATTATAATGGAATTAATCGATACGATTAGTTTTTCAAGTAATACCTTTTCTATTTTTGTTAACACGAATAAACTACCATCCACTACCATCCGCAGAGTCTTCGTGATCTATATCGGTCCCTGGAACGTGACTGGAGCGCCAATCGAGTCGGCCGCGGCCGCGGCGTCGCGACCTCGCGACTCGCAACGCGGTTCAGTGCAGTTCAGTGCGGCGAAGTTGGCCGATAAGCGTGCACGCGTTTGCGGCGAGCCTGTCCAGAACGTTCGCGGGGCACGCGCCAGGAAACTCATACCGAATCTTAGCTCGAATCTCATCAAGATTCTGCGGCACACGCTCGGCGCGATCAGGAGGATGACGACGGTGGTCGACAAGGAAGAGGCGCGGAAGCGCCTGACGCCGCTGCAGTGGCATGTGACGCAGGAGAAGGGCACGGAGAGGTGAGACCGGCCGCACCGGGGTGACGGCGCGAAACTCGAGTTTCACGCTACCGGCGTCTTCCCCGAGAACGTCCCGCCACGTGCTCGCTCGCGGCGACGAGATATTGTGCAACGACAACGTGGTGTCGGACCGTCCACCTTCGCGACCGCCGGGACGATAATCCGGAACGAGATCGCGCCGAGTCAAGTTTAATCTCGTTTGGTTTCTTCCTTTTCACCTCGAGGAACGTGTGCCCCGCGAAGAAGTTTCTCACGAAAATGGGTCACCGTTTCCGCTCTCACCGACGGCAAGCTGCGCTCCATTATTTCGTCTCCGTCTTGCCCCCGAGCGGCCAGCTGATTCTGTAATAGACGACCAAAGCGCGGCGTGGAGATTGCGCAACAGCGATAACACGGCGGGCACGGTCGAATTGTTCTAATTATATTGATGACACAAACGGATGTTATTCGTCGTATGATCCATATTTACGCAATCCGCCGGACGATTCTCGCTTGGCATTCAGCGACGCTCCGCGTATAAATCTCTGCTCATACTGAAATACATAAGAATAACACGTATCAATGTATACTGCATGTATCTTTATCTGATATGCGTGTGAAAATCAACAGTGTAGCGATAACGATTAACGCATTGTCTCTCATGTTTTCGCGCGTAAGATCGCAACGTGACACAGTTTATGAACTAAAGATGAAAAAACGCGAAGTCACGTTCCCGCGCGTTTAATCTTGGACGAGAAACACCGAAATAACGCATTCAAGAGCGCCCGGCTTTGCGCGTCCGAGCGGGCCTCACGGCCAGCGGGTTTAAAAATAAAAGCTATATATGTCACGGTTCGCGCCCTCCCTCTTCCACCTTTCCATCCCCTTGGCCAGGTACGTGTCCTCCCCTAACTCATTCACTTTATTTGGTGCAGGCCGTTTAGCGGTTGCTACAACAAGTTCTACGAAAAGGGAACGTACACCTGCGTCGTGTGCGATCAGGAATTGTTCTCCTCGGACACCAAGTACGACAGCGGATGCGGGTGGCCGGCGTTCAATGAGGTTCTGGATCAGGGACGCGTCAAATTGACCAAAGACACCTCTAATGGTAAGCGATCGCCGCCTTGATCTGCTCTCGTTAGCGTATCTCTCGTAATTATAATGCTCGCGTTCTTAGTTAGAATGGCATCTATCTGGTTCGCGCCTTCATCTTAACGTTAAATATTGCATAATAGTGCGCGGGTACACTGAAACCACTTGTGACACGTTTTTGTGTTATATATAACTGTACGTGTAACCGATAGATATCTTGAACAAGTCTCTATTTTCAATGTACACCGTTGTACCCGCTTACTATTTACAAGATCACAATCGCCACATGTATCATAATTATATACACTCTCATAACATTATTGAACCTATCCTGATCACATTTCATTCTTCCGCTATCTGTCCGAAGTAGAAGCCTCTTTATACTCAGTTTCTCATTAAATTGAATTTTTTTCCATAAAATTATTCATAGCAATCATAATTATATTTTCACTTGTTCCTTGCACCTACTTCATTTACGAATGTAGAAACTTCTTTGTATATACATAGATACAAATTAAAAAAAAAAAGATTCTTTTAAATAAGAAAAACAAGACCTGTAGCATTCATCTATACAATCTTCTTCTATTGTAAATATAATGTATATATTAGACAAAATTCTCTCCTATTTTCCATGGTTCCTGCATGCACTTGCTTAGAGTGTGATTGTGTTAGACTTACATCATTTTTTTTTTTTATTAAACTAAACGCTAGCCGTACATTATGAAACATTGGAAATATGATCAAAGGATAGACAAAAATATCTGCTATATCCTTCACTACTTTACGAGTATAAAGTTATTGATGATCGCTCGATAACATTCATTTTTGGCTAAGAGCAATTAAATAATAATCTTTTTAGATGCAAACCCTTAACGCATATAGATATCACTTTTTACAAGCACATCTCTTTAACGCAAATAAAATTCTTTTGCTTTTAAATTGTCGTTATAATTACGCCAATTGAGATAATATTTAATCATCTTGCAAGTGTGTTTTAATACTCACAGCTAAAAAATGCAAAGGCTAAATACTTACGATATTTCTAATACAAGTAGATACTTAAAAATAAATACGCAATAAACATTTGGAAAAGTATGTTAGTTACAAAATGCAATAAAGTATGACTGTGTAACTTTAAAATTGCCAAGTAAGCGTACAATTGAATTAAAAAGCATATAATTAATGATGACTAATGAGCAAAGGTCAGATATAAAAATGTATATATTAAACAAAACTGTTTCATGTATGTACGCATTTCATCATTTTTCTTTTAGTATCATATGTATGTTAGCTGTTTCTTCATGATCGAACCAATCTTTAGTTCGACTTTTTCTCTTCAATCTACAAAATCTTTTAGATCTACTTCTGTTACCTCTTGAAAATTGTATCGTGAGAAAAGGGTGTCGGTCTGCGTCTAATCACACTCTATTGTTCTTTCTCCTTTTGCCCTCCTTGATCAATTCCTGGCTCTACTACCACCACTGAACCACTCTTCACTCTCATCACTGAAAAAAAAACAACACCACTGAAAATCGCGCGTCGCGTCGAATTAAACGACGCCAACTAGTCGGTGGCAATCTACTACTGCTGATCGCAAACCCAGATATGGTGCGGACCGAAGTGACCTGTTCGAAATGCGACGCGCACCTGGGGCACGTGTTCAACGACGGACCGAAGCCTACGAGGAAGCGCTTCTGCATCAATTCCGCCTCCATTACCTTCCATTCGGCGGGAGAGGAGAAGAAGTCTACGTAAAACCAGCTTGTGCGCTTACTACATTCTATTAATTCTGTAATATTTATATAACGAGACTCGCGAAAAAGGAGTTACATCTCGTGCTATAAATATGAAAATACCTCCGATTTATTTATGCGTTTTAAAGAAAGATAAAGTAACAATAATTATTGTCAAGATACCAAATAGGTTGTGTGTAAAGTGAGTTTGTTACCATGATAGGAAATATTTTATCACTTCTGACGATATGCTAATTAACAAATGTTTTTACGTCATTTACTACATTCGATAATTAATATTAATTGTATATGATTTTCGTAGTATATTTATGAATACTCCTTTCTGTGTTAAAGCTTCTACGCAAGTTAAAGAACTGTACTGTTGATGTGAATATAGAACGTTTCCGACCGACTTTTCATTTGCGAGGAGACGCCAACTCCATGCTATCAGTTCTCTTGAATCTCATTGTATACTACTTTCGATATTACAAATGTACAGGTACATATCCGTATCAACGGACAAAGTATAACACCCACACAGGATGTATGTATACTACATGGTGTGAGAAAGCGTGATATTGGACAGATGATAGAAATGTCTAATCAAGAGATGTTATTTTTTCAATAAACGCCATAATATGTAAATACCACCTATTTTAACAATATATGATATTAAATGAGGAATAAAGTGTGGCAGTTGTCATTTCTCGTTTCTCTTAATAATGTTAGACAGGAAAGGATGTTTTGTACGAAGAGAACATGTTTGTTATAAAATGTTTCCTTATATTATAACGTTTCAAAACAAACTGAAAGGTGTTATAATACAATATATACGCAAAATTCTAGGCATTATTTTTACAATTCATTACTCCTTTTGTTTTTTTGCATTCCCTCGCTTTGAAATTTTTACCGTCATAAAAATTTCACATATTACATTCTTCCTGAGAGACCAGATTTCTGTCGAATGGTTTCTGATAGCGATAAATGCTTTTTTTTTCTTACAAAAGTTAAAGTCGGATGAACCTTCCTCCATTGAGGAAGATTCAAAATCGAAGATTTTCTTTTTTTCAATCTGCAGTAAAATAGCGACTTTGTTACTATAGGCCTACTTCTTTCTTTCACTCGGAGATCACAAAGCATTTTCAAAAACATCGTAAAATGCTACAGCAAAACATGCATACACACATTTAACATGATTCGCGTATTAGGAACCTATATTTTTAAGAACTTAAAAAGACGATAAAATACACAACGCACGTGGCGAATAATTAAATGCAATTGGAACGATCATCAAGATATGGATGTACAAACAGATGCAAAGTTGCCCGCATTTTCTCATTTACGTTAAAAAATTCGCCTGCCCGTATTTTTCCTAAAGCTCTCGTACATTTTTCTATACGTCTGCGATTCGTTTGTCAATGTCAAAAATAATGAGTACTTTCGTGGTGCAT
Organism: Tetramorium simillimum; assembly: GCA_011636635.1. Lineage (NCBI taxonomy): Eukaryota > Metazoa > Arthropoda > Insecta > Hymenoptera > Formicidae > Tetramorium > Tetramorium simillimum. Next base: position 36,112 of record VBVQ01000155.1, on the reverse strand, counting down.
CACTTATTATTATTACGATAAGGCATGTCTGGTACAATTTTTGTACTTTTGTTCACACGATAAAAGGGTCATCCGGTATCGTTATCAGCGAACGTGTCTACATGCTAAGATGCGCTTCAATCGGGTTGTGCGTCGATCGGGTTATAATTTTATATGCGGGCAGTTTTGCATTTCGCACGATCCGATTCGCAAATAAAAATTAAACATTAATAGCTGCTAATAGCTGTACTACTGTTAAATAACTGCCGCGAAAAACAATAACAAAAAGACAAAGCTCTCTATCGCTCCGAGATATTTGTGAAAATGCAGGACCCCGCGTCTTTAGTATTTCTGATCGTCAACTTTAACCCTGGATCGCACCATTATCTTTTTTTTTACACACTCATACTTTTCTTTTTGTTAATACTAAGACGTGCGCACATTACTTTGTCTCTTAACTTGTCATAATCCGACCGATTTTAAAGACGGATGCCGAAACGGAGATTAATGCCGAGCGTTTGCAATACGCATTTATGAAATATTTCAAGAGCACGAATTTAATTTGTATAGTCTATTAATATAGTCCCTGATTCTTTTAAAGATACATTGCATTAAGTTCCTTCAGTATACCAGTCTTAAATTCGGTCGTAAGCGTTGATACAAACTGAGCTGCTTCTTCTCCCTATCTCGATCAAGTACAGTCAGACATTATAAAAATCTAATCAGGCTTCTTTCAAAAGATGATACTACAAAAAAAGGAGAAGAAAACAATAAAAACTCGTCGAATATTGAATATGCCTTATTTCTCGTTATCAAATAATATTCGGGTTTCCTTCTTCTCTTCTTGTTTCGTACGCAATATAAGTGTATCGTTAATTTCTTCATTTATAACTATCATATTTATATTCTCACAAGGTTTGAGTTAATATTAATTTATATATGAGTCCTATACATATATGAATAACGAAAAATCTCGACCGAGCTACCCATCCACTGCACGAAGACCGAAAGTCTGGGAGTGTCATTCGCGAGTTCTCAAAGAAAGGGAAAAAGAATAACGTCGAAATCTGGAATATTATTGATCTGGATAATTTATCCATATTTAGAATGCGAAAATTCATCTTTATTTGTTTTCTCAGTCTCGATGTATCTCTTTTTCCTGTCATTTGCGAATAACTCCTCTCTTTCAGATAATCCTAACACTCTGAATTATTATATTTAATAAAAAGAACAAGCTAATACAAACCAATACTTGAAACGCACGCAAGTTATTGATTTTATAGCTTCCGGAGAAGCAACATGTATATAAGATTAACAATATTTAATTGTAAAATTACACGATTTTATTACAGTTCAGAAAGTAAAACCTTTTGACTTCGTACATTGGCCAGTTGATAAGTATTCCAATCGTATATGTGTTAATATTATCTTATTTTTTATTTTAGAATTATCAGAAACGAAAATATGCAATCATTGCTTATTTTTTACGGCCAAAGATAACCGAAGTTAAATTATTTCACGATTTCTATAAGTGTTATAAAAATGGATACGTTAAAGAAGTTTACCAAGGGAAGGAAGTTAATTTTAAATGCAGAGAAGACCAAAATTATGGTCTTCAATAAAAAAGGAAAGGAATCTGGAAATGGGAAGGAAAAGAAATAGAAGAGGTTCAGGTATTTAAATACTTAGGTTTCAATTTTAATAGGAATGGAGATTATAGGGATCATAAAAAGAGCTTAAGAAAAAAGAGAAGATGGCTGTTAACAAGATAGGGGATTAGGAGAAAGAATAGGTAAAGACGAATTTGAAAAAGAGAGAAAAATGTAAAATATACATATTGGCTGTGATTAACGGTGATTAGTTTTAAGTCAAAGCATAGATGAATAGTTAAAATTAATTCAGAGTAGAGTAGGGATTAGATTAAGAAGTGAAGAGAAGGGATTCGGTAAGAGTGAGTGTGGATGAGGAATGAATGAGCTAAGGTCTAATTGTAAACCAAGTCCCACTTCTTGACTGTATAAATCTGAAGTGAATAAAGATTATATATGTGTTATAAAAAATTTATATATTCCGCATGTTAATAGAAAATTTTTTTAATTTAACTATTTTTCTAATTAGCTTACATTAGCTCGTTCTCTTCTTTTTCCTCTCATTTTAATCATAAAGTCATTCTTTTCATGTTTTTTCAAAGATTTTTAATTTCGCGCAGTAGATATCCTGGTCGAATAATGAATACGATGTACGAAAATGGAAAAAAAAATAAAAGACAAAATCTACAAGTCATGATATCGCCTAAAATAACTAAATACTTCCGATATATTCATTTCTTCGATGACACGATGACACTTGGATGACGTATAATACAATATTAGGAAAGACGTATCTCGATAATGTTCGATGCAAATACAACCATACATACGGAACCACAATTCGTTTCTACACAAAACGTCAACTAAACTTCATTATATGCATGTTCGATTATTTGTTTCTTCCTTCTCACGGTGCTAAAACGAAATATTGTTATACAGTGGTTCATAAGAAATCTAGCGCGTTTTCTTTTTTTTTTTTTTCTTCACGTCTCTAAACGACAAGACAGGCACTTTATAGTGTCACAAAATGCTCCTACGTCTGAACCTTGTTTTACAGTTTCATTGATCTTCTTTCATTTCACCCTCTTTTTGCAAGACACGTTGAAGACAGTTACGTTGGACTTACAGCGAAGAACACACGTGATGCGGACAAGTATTGCCCTCGGAAAGATGTTCTTATCAACTAAGTAGTAAACCATGGTAGTAAGTTCAATGTCTTAACGTGTCTTTCTTTCTTTCTCTCTCTTTTTTTTAATGATACAAATGAGGGAACATACTCATTTCTTCATCGTAAAGCTCTAAATTAGCGGCCTCAAACGAGATATGCATTTCTTACGCAATCGGCTAGAGCACGTGTGAACCAATTTCTTTACCATGAACAACATAAAAAAATCGCGACATTTCTAAACAAGGAATTTGCTAAAACAGTTTCTTCTTATACTTAAGAAAACTGAATCAACTGAATTAAATATTCAGCGATCAGAACGCGATCTTTAAAAACGTTCAAAACAAATTAGGCTACCGCTTACGCCTCTAATCGCACTAATCAGACAAAACACACTGAAAACATATTGCTCTGCTTCATCGTAACTTCCGTCGAAAAATACAAGTCCGACACGAAGACCAATCTCCTTCCTTTCTCTCTACGATCTCTCGTTAAACAATAATAATATATTAGAATAGGTCCTATGTATACTTGTTCACATTTCTTTGTGGTATTATCTAATAAGGTTCTCGCTATAAATAATATGCGTTTTTTGCTAACTCCAATCCTTCGAATTTTCTTCTTCCTTTTAGAGTTAGTAATACTAGTTTTATATTTTTAGAAAATAACTGACAATTGCTTGTATTTCCTCGATGATAATCCATCCAAATTGCGGCAAGAACACGTCACAGGCAACAGCACATACGGTAAAGCACATACGCGTTCCACATTTTCTCTTTCTTTTTCTATTTCCTTCAAAAACTAAGTTAAGACTTTGTGAGTCCATTGCACCCAATTGTAACTGTGGAGTTTATCGAGGAAAACAAGGCCTCTGCCGTCAGATCGCTCATAGCTCTTTCTGATTTAACTTTGTATTCGCGCTCGCAACATGCGAGAATCGAGCATTTCTTTTTTTAAAAACTTTGCAATCGTATTTTCTTCGACACTTCATCACGGTATCGAATAAGTTCTATCTATCTGTCTATCTATCTATCTATATGATCTATATACGTACGTAATGGATATATGCATACGTATGTGGATATATGCACATGCGATACATCGCACATAATATAATATTCACATACAATATACACATACGTATGCATACATATATATATGTATATTTATTTATTCATTTATATATATATATACGTTTATATTCATTATTTATTATATATTATTGAATTATTGTGCCGTTTCCGTTTTGGGAGGGTGATTCATTATTTCCTTCTTTTTTTTTCGCTTATAACCGAACTCTTGGAGCCGCGTCTTACGAATCTACAATCTAAACGCCACTGTCTCTTAATGACCTTTGGCAGCTTCCTTCGCTGCCATTATCAAAGGTGTTAACGAAGCCAGTGGCCTGGCTAATTTCAGGAAGGGATGCTGTAAATTCCATGTAAACACATATTTCCAGTTAAATCAATTTGAATGGGAGAAGTACTAAGGACGCATTTCTACGTTCTATATATTAATAATTCTTACCTTTAGTAACTCGGAAGCCGCAGAACGTTTCTCCACCTCGACCTCTAAACACTGGTCCAGGAAGTCTTGGAATATACCCGATAGCTTGTCCTTCTCCTTGATCTCCGGCTTGCCATTCGTCGCAATCAAATACAATGCTCTCAACGGATTTTCGTTCAAATACGGTGGCTCTCCTTCGATCATCTCGATTGCCATTATTCCCAACGACCATATATCAACCTGCGAAGCACGAAGTTGTAACGATTAATCATGCGATACGCATTCAGTTCATCTTTATGAATAACAGCCGATATTTGTACTTACCTTAGGTCCATATTGCTTTCGCGTTACTACTTCCGGCGCCATCCAATACGGCGTGCCGACCATCGTCGTTCGTTTGCTCTGTTCCGGCGAGATTTGCGCGCAAAAGCCAAAATCCGTTAATTTTACCCCGCCGTCAAGACCCAACAGAATATTGTCGGACTTGATATCCCTATGTATAACTTGATTACAGTGAAGGAATTCGAGCGCTTGCAGCACTTCCCTACACACCGCGGCTATTTGACCTTCGTCCATACAAGTTTCAGTCACAACATCCGTTAAACTGCCACCTGGCAAATATTCCATGACTACCCACAGTTCTTCCCCAACTAAATAACTATCCAAGTAATTTACAACGTTCGGATGCTTGTTCTCCCGCATTACCAGAATCTCGTTTATTATAAGCTCTTTCTTTGGCTGTTGCGACAAATTCATTTGTTTTATTGCAACTTCCATGCCGGTGGACGTTTCTATTGCTGTATACACTGTCCCCGAGGCACTGCAAGACGATCGTTAATCAGTACAATTCTACGTTCGATATGAAACGTCGTTTATTGGCCATTTCCCGCTTACCCTTGTCCTATCTTTTCCATTTTTGTATATTTTCTATTAGGATCTCCCACGCTCACGATTGTTCTAAGCTTCTCTAATATCTCATCGTCCGACATCTTCTTCTTTCTAGCTTTATCACCTTGCGCCGGTCGTGTCTGATCGGTCGTTGTTGACGTCGGCGTTGCTTGATTCTTATTTCTATCTAACTGCGACTGGTTCTGTTGTTGCTGCATGCCATTTCGTTGTGGCGATCCCAACGTGGTCGTCAGGGGAGGCGGTGGTTCTTCTTCTATGGGTTTTGTGTACTACAAGGTGAAAGTAAAGTTAGATTACCTTATAGTTAGTAAAATATCACGCATAACGACTAATCGAATGCACATTTCTTAATCGCATTCAAACACGAGGAGAAAAACAACTTACGATCGACTTCGTGCGTTCCGGTCGGGCGGAAATCGGCGGAGGCGGCGGCTCGTCTTCCTGCTCCGAGCTAGTCGCACACGCGTCCGTTGGCGTGCTACTCGGACTACTGCTGCTCACTCTGTAACGTTGCCGTTTCTCAGAAAATATTTAGGCGATCAAGGAGCGAGGACAATGAATAAAAGTGTAAAAGACTCACCTGCTTAACGAATGCTGAGAGTGAGAGCTGCCGGATGCCTGAGACATCGCTTGGCCGCGAATATTTCCCACTCCCGTGCTGATACTCATTCCCAAACTTCGCGGACTACTCGCCCTTTCGATTGGAGCTGAAGAAATATTGTTGCGTTAGTACGATGATTATTAAAATTAAAATTATTTCTCTGTATAAGCAACTTAATATCGGTACTTACCGACAACTCCAACCATTTTAGTTGTAGTCATGTACTTAGAACCTTTTGCTTCCTTACTACTACTATCGTACCAATTTAGTACGTCCAACACAGCTTGCGGATTTTTCTTCTGTTCCTGCTTGCTAATATTGCTGGACATAAGTAATCTTGCCCACGCCTCCGGCATACCCTAAGACACAAATGTGTACTGTTAAACAACAATTATCATATTTACTACAAAACGTAGATGGAATTTGGCGAGTCTGAAGTAATTTTACATAATACTAGTTTATGTAAAATGCATCTAATGTACTAATTCTAGATTTGATTTTCGAACATGCATTATTATTATGATGCCGAGAAAAACATTTCTATGTCATGTAGATTATTTGTAGATACTAGGAAATTGAAATCAACATACATCTACAGCTGTTTAATCATTTAAAAAATTTAGAATTCTTGTGAAATATTTGATATGAGTTATCATTCTTATGTAATAAGAAACTTATAAAGAACATTTTAAACTTCTATTTTAATTTTCTTAAAATGTGTATACGTGTATGAAAGACTATAAAACTCTAAAGATTTAATCAAAAGTCGTTCAATTTTCTAAGATTACTATCTGAATGCATGCACAGTGTTTCAACTTTATAGTTAAAATAATTTGTAAACAAAATTTACATTAAAATTTATATAATTTCCATTCATTGTCGAAAATCATTCTGTAAGAAAAAAATGAATATTGTTGTATGCAACGTCGACTAAAGCTTATATCAATCTACAAAAGCAACTATATATCGACGAAACTCGATATACTCAAAAATTGAAAAATAAACATCTAAATTTTATAAAAAAAACCGCAACGGAAAGAAAGTGTCGAACCACGTGGTGTAAATGTATGTACAACATAAAGTACAGGCAAACTAATTCATATTTATTTACTTACTTTCAGTGGCAGCTTGGAAAGAAATACGTGTCTTGTTAGTTTAGTCATGTGGAAATAATAAGATATAAGAAGCGTCGGACAAATTACCAAAGTACCGTTCTCAGAATGTTCGACGTGAACCAGTGTCTTATATTTCATTTCGATCAGGCACGGAAGATCCATGTGACACGTATATGAGAAAATACAGGGAAATTACGATATATAATACAGATGTTCCAATAGTAATCTAAGATAATATAAAACTCTTGTCTTCCCATAGATAGTCCGCACCGTGATACAACAGCGAAGCGTTAAGCGAGTGCACTTTGAATAATAGGTGTAGAGAGGCGACTGTGCAAATCGCGAGTCAAGAAAACCTACCGTGAATTCGCCGGTTACAGCATCGAATCCGACGTGCACAGTGTGCTCAAAGTTCGTGGGATAACTAATGTTGGGCTTGTCCTTGTTCTCCTTCACTTTCATCTTGCTCTTTAAAGTCTTCTTCTTGCGTTCGTCAGAATCCGGCTCCTTAGGCAGTGGGCGCATGTCCACCGGTAAATTAGGCGCTGATTCCCCCCTGGAAATGCAAATAATACTGTTGTTAGCGATCAATCGCAATCGTGAAACACGGATTATCCAATTATATTATTATTCCGTCAAATATTTGCATGTGCCATTCGTACATATGATTATAGATCATTATATATGACTTTTCAATATTGTACTGGAGAAATAACAGTATAAAATAATTTATATCTTATTACACACAAATGAGTATTAAGGACTAAGGATACTTTCGCTGTCGCATCAGCTGGAGCATGTACACGTAAATTTGACTAAATGTAGATATATTTAGATGTCCTGACAGCATGCAGTCTCTCAAATCTGTTAGGGCTGGGATTACGTCTAGACATCTTTAATGATGGTCTCCCACAACAGAAAGCCACCGAGAGATATTATTTTTAGCAGCCCATAGCTTAATGCCTCTCTATTTTTGGAGAATACAGACTTTTATGTATGGAATACACTAAAGTTATGGCAACTTATACTATTACTCAACTGTGATTACATGCTAGGCATAAATTATTTCTGTTTCAATTATCTGTGTACATTTTTACCTGTAAACTACCTATAAAATATTGAATGGAATAATCTTGATGTAGGAACTATACGTGCGAAATTGATTCAACAATTTTTCTTTAAACACAACACATGAATAGCACATAAATATTCTATAGATGTAAGCTCGGTAGAATACAATTTCTCCAGAAATCAAAACAAGAACTGTACCATTCTGCAGCATCCTACTCTCTTTCGACAGATCAATTAGCGATCCAATCCTTAGTAGATAATAATACACGTACCTGTTTGATGTCAATCGAACAGGGGGTGCGGGGGGTTTGTCTTCCTCATCTGACATGTTGTATCCGCTTCTGGTCCTTTGTTGCCAGTCTATCCTCCGTTGCTGCGTCTCTACGCCTTTAATCGAACCCGCGTTTCGTCAACGCGTGCACCTCTACTAGTATACTAGTCGCGCTTCGTCGTTCCCTCGCGACTTTCACTCTCGGCGCGCGCGGCGAATCGCCTCGAGGAAGGGCGACGGCGTCGCTGGCCGAGTCCCGGTGGCAACCGCGAGACTCCTCGGAAGGCACACCCGGCAGACAGAGGGTCGCAGGTTGCAGGTCCTCTCACCGCGCCGCGAGGACAGCCTTCATCACAGAACACCGGGTACCGGTCGCGGGAGCCGCGCGGGCCGAGTCATGGCGAGTCGGGGAGTCGGAGCGAGGATCGGAGCGCGACTCGCTGGCTTCCTCGTGGGTGTCGTTCCCCTCGCGCGGCGCCGAGAGACGCCGCTGGCTGGCTGTCCGCCGTTCTCCCCTCGCGCTCGATCGGGGTGGCTGCTGCTGGCTTCCGCTGCCTCTGCGTCCGTCGGTGGTGGCGTCCGGCGGCGACACGACACACGGGTCACACGGTCGGCGGCGAGCACGGGGCACACTCGAGGACTTGGACGTCGCGGCGAGCGAAGAGAGCGAGAGAGAGAGCGAGAGCGTTTCTGAAGCGTGATTCACGCACGGGTGCAGACACCCCGCCGCAGCCGCGGATCTTTCGCCCCGCTCTCCCTCTCCCTCGCTCTCACTCACTTTCTCCCTCCCTCTCTCTCGCTTTCCTCCGGCCGCCTATCCTCCTCTCTCGCTCACGCTCGCTCGCTCTCGCGCGTGCGCCCTTTCCCTCGGCTCCCCCGTCCTCTCAGGCGTCCCTACGCTCCCGCGGGCATCGCGACGGCGACGGCGACGACTCCTATCGCGTCGCGCTCACTCCCGCACTCGCGAGCCTAAAAGGCGACCAAGGCGAAACAGGAGCGGCGGCGGTATGGCGACCGATGGCAGATCCTAGGTCTCGTCGCGGTTTACAAACTACTGTGCGAATACCGCTTCTTCTCTCTCTCACTCTTTCTCTCTCTCTCTCTCTCTCTCTTTCTCTCCGGGGCGATTCTAAAATGATTCAAAAAAGAAAGTATTTCCCTTTCTTTAGAATGACACGGGAGGCCTAGTGCAGCACCTTCGCTTTACATATGTGTGTATGTGTGTATCTACTGTGTGATCCGGGTTCTCGATGGCGCCGCTTTGCTCGCCCGTCAGTGATCCCTTTCTCTCTCTCTCTCTCTCTCTTTCCTTTACAAAAGTCTCTGTCTCTCTCTTTTCGAATCCAGTCCAGTTTCGCACGGCTCCCCTTCCCCTACTTTCCTCCCTTTCCTCCGACGTCGAGTTTGGGGTTCCTTCGCGATTTAGCTCGGGGGGAAGAATAGATTGCGACAGCTCCCTCTCGCCGTTCCTCTCGCTTCCACGTCCGGCGAATGACGTGGTGCACATGCATGTGTATATATGTAGGTATACGTGTATACACATGAGGCCCGATTAATCAATCTAGGCGCATCCTCATCGCTGTCGCGCGATTGTCGCTATCAAACGGGGCCTTTCGACGACGAAAGGGAATGATATGGGTGATATGGGACCGAATTCGACACCCTTGCCTTGCGATCTTTTGTTCTTCTCGAGGAGAAGCTGCACAATTCTCTTCCGTCGTCGTTCGCTACCAGTACTTTTTCCACAAAAGTGTACGAAAGTGCAGCCTATGGCTTAATTTGCATGAGAATCTGTAACGGAATTATTGAAAAGAAATTACACTTTTTGGTTTTTTAATGCATGTTTCTTCTTTAATATATATTCGATGTTTAATATATATGTCTTTATTGTATTACTTATTTAAATGATAATTTAAAGATATCGCGGAAAAGGCAACAATCCTTCAAGACTTTCGAGAATCGATTTAACAAGCCTTTTTTAAGAGTGACAAACACAATATTGGAACCTTTCCAACAAGAGATATAAATCGACACAGGATTCATTCTGTGTTTATTAGATATTCAGTGAAAGACAATAACAGAATGACTCCTGTGTTGATTTGTGTCTCTTTTACTGTTGTAAAAATCATTAATCTGATTAGTATATCCTCTTATGTCTATTTCTACCAAATACAGATTAACTTTAAACTCGGTTAAATTTATTTTTTATCTTTTTTTAGTCCTAAGAATTAGAAAAAGATGAAAAGTAAGTTAGATCGAGATTAAAGTTAATCTGTATTGGTAGAAATGGACATTACTCTTGAATAATCTAATCTAAAAGCATACACCAATCAGATTCACAAATTTTACAACAGTTGCACTTCTGAACGCAGCCATGTGTTTGCTGGTATCAGATTACTGATTAAGATTGAGAATTGGAACCAGTCAAAATAACATTCACAAAATTATTTTGTATTAGTTTTCTTCTAATTGACTAAAATTTTAATTCAATCTCAATTCGCAATCCGATACAGGCTTAACGCAAGTGGATACATTTAATTTCGACTGTGAAGCAGGTTTAAGGCGTTTCGAGCCGCGCCTGCGCTCTCGCCATCATTTTTTCTCTCTCCCTCCTTCTTCCCCTCCGCTTTCTCTCTCGCGTGGCTCATGGTCTCGTAAATTTTCGTGGGTCCCCCGAGGTGGATGTGTCGGACGGTGGTCTCGTGCGTCGAGCCCGCGCGAGTCCGATGTTAAACGTTTCGTTCATCGTCCCACCGTGTCCTACGGATAATCTTCGTGACTCTCGCGTTAGCCCGCGGCGCCGATGATACTTTTCGCGCGTGCCGGCTTTCGTTCGAGAGAGAGACAGAGCGAGGCGGGACGGTAAGAGGGAGAGAGAGTGGCGCGACGGGCTCCTCCATGTAACCCGCCGTAACCACGTGCTTGAAAATCCTGTCGGCCGTTACGGCCGGATCGGCTCGCGCGTAAGTATACTCGTCCGCCGAAACGCGACCGGGCTGCTTCGTCGTCCCGTCCGAGGCACCGGGATCGCGTTCCCCTCGTCGCCGGGAACGCTAACGTCGCCGTGCACGCGGCTGTAATACGCGGATCTTTTCAGAGCGCGCGGCAAGGCGTCGAGAATATTCCGTCGTCGCGTCCGAACGGAGGCATGCCAAAATGACGGAGTTCGTGGACGGCTGGTTCCTGGGGCACACCCTGGGCGAGGGTGCCTACGGCGAGTACGTCTTCCTTCCTTTTCCTTTGTTTGAAACCTGGCGGCGTTTGCCGTTGGCGGATATTCAACCGTGACTCACGAGGTCCATTGTTCCCATTGTTCAGAACGCACGTTAGACGCTCGTTATCAATTCAAAGTTCCGATTAATTTCGCGTTATTTCCATGTGAAGATTTTCTCCATAGATCAAGTTTTCTCTTATATTTTGGAAAATATATTAATTAAGGAAAATTAATGAAACATTTTGCTGTGACTATGATGGTAATTTAATACTGTTTGCGCAGGGTTAAACTAGTTGTAAATAAATCTACAGGCGAAGCCGTTGCTATGAAAATGGTTGACATTGAGAAGCATCCGGATGCAAGACAAACAGTTCGAAAGGAAACGGCTATTCATCGTATGCTGTCAAATCCAAACATTATACAGTATTTTGGAAAGCGTAGCGAGCCCAGCATGGAATATATATTTTTAGAATATGCTTCAGGTGGAGAACTATTCGATAGAATTGGTAAGATTTAACTGAAATTTATAAAGCATAGCAGAAACATGTGGGAGATTATGAATGGTACGGGATTAAATTTCGATCTCTTTACAGAACCTGATGTTGGGATGCCGGTATGGGGAGCTCAAAAGTATTTTAGACAATTGATTTCTGGAGTAGAATATCTGCACAGTCGTGGGGTTGCACACAGAGATCTTAAGCCAGAGAATTTGCTTCTTGATAACAATGACAATTTAAAAATAAGTGACTTTGGCTTAGCGACGATGTATCGTATGCAAGGTAAAGAACGTCCTTTGGAAAAGAAATGCGGAACGCTGCCCTATGTCGCGCCAGAGGTGCTAGTAAGGGCGTATCACGCGGAACCTGCGGACATATGGTCTTGTGGAATTATTCTCGTGGCTTTGTTGGCTGGAGGTAAATGGTTCCTGTAAAACTGAAAAAAATATTGCTTTAATTAATATACAGTAAAGTTAACTTTATTCCAAGTTAGAATTTGCAAATGGCAGCTGATAACATGTTGTATAACATATACAAGTCAATGTGCCTTTTGATTTGAATTTTGATTTGAATTTATTAAAATATCTAATGCCTGACTTGTATGCATTTCTTAGTTTTTAACTGGTCCATGTCTGAAATATAGAACTGCCATGGGACCAACCCTCGGCAGAGTGTCCTGAATATGTTGCGTGGAAAGTTGGGAAATATATGTCTCTTACACCGTGGAAAAAACTGGATAATATGTCGTTATCGTTAATAAGAAAGATTCTTGTGGACATGCCACCGGGAAGATACAAAATGTCGGACATTAAGCGACATAGATGGTTTGTCATGAATTTTGCTACAGGTAAAATGGCATTTCAGACTGATATTTTTAGAAACATTGATTCAATATTTAGCATAGATATTCTCTTTTTGTTTATTTTTTATTTTATAATTCCCATGGAAGATTAACACTGGAGGCGCCCAGATGTGTTTACTTAGTCAGGTACTGAGTGACTCTGAGTATTAATAAAATTACTCAAGGGAACTTGGTACCTAATTTAGTGGATACTGCATACGACGAATTCTTATTGCTTCTTTTCTATGCGTGTGTTTTATTAATGTTAATTAGGTTTAGGAAGCATTCCACATCATAGGATCTTATCAGCAAAGCTTTTGCCTTTTCTTTGGTAATACAGCTCTATGAGTTTAATTAAGTATCATAAAGCTAGATTACCAAAGCAGAGTGCATTGGCATATACTTCTAAATAAAGCGTACAGATTTTAGCTAAATTTTATGTATAATAATGTAGTAATGATAGGCTAAGTGATAGTAAAACGTGTTTTGTGCAAGATCTCATTTTAATAAGTATTATATTTTATGGATATAAAATTTTTACGATTTACAGGTGATGAAATAGATGGACGGAATCAGGCAGAGGATGAAAATCTACGAAATGTCTGCTTGTCCCAACCCGAATTCCCTGGGCTGGAAAATGATATAACTCAACTCAATTTGGACAGACGTCCAACGTTTTCATTTTCCCAACCTGCTCATGTGGAAGATCTTTTATTAGGTACACAATTACAGGCAACACAATTTACGCAACCCAGTCAGGTATAATATTTTTTACTAAAAAACTTATAAATTAATTTTAAATATACAATTATCTCAAGAAAATATTTCTATATAACTTTGTTTTTCTAGCAGCAAAATTCTTTCCAAAGATTAGTCCGCCGAATGACTAGATTCTTTGTTAAGATAGAATACGAGGAAATTGTAAGGAGGCTAAAAAAATATTGTGAGAAAGAGAAATACGCATATCGCATTAATGAATTTGGCGTGGTAAGACACAATAATACAGAAATCAATTCACATGATATATATTCCAATATTTACTATCGATGTTGAAAATTTATTGCATATATTAAGCGATTTTTGACGATCATTTGATACATATACTAGGTTGTCACTGAGTTAGTTTACATCAACATTTAGTATATGTATTAAGTATTTATATAGCACATAAATGTCTAAGATACATTCTAAAGACGTTCTAAAGATATTTGGACATATTTCTGGAATATATCTTGACATTTGTACTGTATGAATATTTAGTACATTATATGAAACGTTTGGTGTAAACTTGCCCAACGATAACCTGGTACATATATACCAAACGATCGCCAAAAATCGCTTATTGTACACACTATTTTCACCACTGATAGTGAATATCACAAAAGCTATTATTGCAGTTTAACTATTTGCAGGTAACAATATTGACCGTAGATCGACGCAAAATGCCTCTGGATTTTAAAGTGAATTTTATAGAGATGGACGGAAACATATTAGTCGATTTCCGCCTGTCCAAGGGTTGCGGTTTGGAATTTAAAAGAGCATTTATTAAAATCAGATGCGCGATGGAAGATGTTATTCTGAAGAGCTCTGTAGTATACTCAAAGAATTAATAGTTCTGTGACGAATCGACGCACACAGATATAAGATTATGTAATTTGTAATATAAATATGTTTTTTAATAATATTTTAATAAAAAGAGTATAATTATACAATTTACTCCTTGTTAATAACCCCTAATCAAGAATTCTATAGCATTTTAGAAGTCGATTCGTTTCTGTTTTATCCTGAATAAATTCTTGATCAACATTCTGAGGATTGCGAGTGTATGACGAAATTATTCTCGAATGATATCCGCGTTCATTGATTCGCGAAAAAGGAGAAACTTAAGTAAAGCATTGTACAGCTAGAGTATATACTAAGTAGATTTAAGTTAATAAAATTGGAAATTTGTAGCGTACGTAACGTAAACTATCAATATTTCGAATGAATTACATCATTCGGAGTAATAGCTTCATGTGATTTATCAATGATGGAAATTTTATGATACATTGGAATCAATGCTGCTGAAACAGCATCTAATAAATTTTTTCTGATCTCTAAAGACTATTCATAATACAATCTTATATTTCACACAGATTGTTTTAACGTAACAGAACTTGATTAAAATTTTATTCATCAAATAAAAATCGTATAACATGTCGAGATTATTTAAGAGATGATTTTAAGTAAAAGATTGAATTGTAAATATATATGAATATAAATATATCAAAAAAAGACATTTTAGGTGTTTTTCAAGAAAAAAAAACGCACAACTGTTATACAATTGGCGCAATTAAAATTTGAAAATAAAAAAAATTTTTAATTTGATAGTAGACTTTCTCATAACATTTCTACGGTATATATTTTTACCGGAAGTATATTTTTCATCCGTTTTTAAGTCCAATCTAATTTCCGTGATTTTTTGCATCTAGATTACCAATCTTTGTAGCACGATGTTTATGGTCGAGGCAGCTATCGCGTCGCAGCGCTATCTTGGTGACAAACTTGCAACTTGCATACGAGCACTCGACGCCTGCGCGTGCGGTCGTTTTAGCGACGCTGTGTCTGTTGGTGAGAGCAGCGACACTCCGCGGTCCCCGTTTAATTCTGTGCCGAGCATTTTGTCAATTTCATCGAAATGGATCCAGTAAAAATGTCCATGCAGCCGCACAGCAGGAAACGCGTCTGCTACTATTACGACAGTAAGTTATCGTGGGAAACCACCGCACTTTGTGATCCCGCGAAAAACGCCGCACGCACACACGAACGCGTGGGGGGGAGAAGCTTGTAAAATGTGTTTGTGCCGTTCGCGCTTACCGCGTCTATTTCGCGTGGTCTAGCTCGGCATCCGGCGGCGTATCGCTCCATCCGCGGCTCGCCCACGTTAAACACGTCAAATTCCGATCGTTTCAACGTGTTGCGGAATCACTCGCATGCTTCTCGACGTAGATAATACGATTTTTGTAGCGTTAAGACGAGAGATTCTCAGCCGCGGCTACGCGCGATCGTAGGCAAGCTTGGGTAAGAGCGTCAGCCATTTCTATATATATATGTATAGCCATCGTATACTTGAGTACCTTTGACGTTATCGAATCAATATCTCTTACTACAAATAACAATTTTGTAATCTATCTATTCCGGAGGACGGCGGCTGATAATCGAAGAGTTGATGCTTTAACAGGCTTTCTATACGGATGGGATCATAGAATGGAACTTTGACATTCTACAAGTCACGAATTTTCAGATTAATGTTGCCATATGTGGCGATTATTATTCGCATTCCGCTTAGAACTGTAACTCTTCTTAACCGCGAGACGACGTTTTGTCACAAGAAAAGCGAAACTGATAGCTTAAACGTTTGACAGTAGTAGGTTAGGTTATGAAGAATGTAATGAGATTTTACGAGATTATTGACTAATACGAACTCCGAGAGGGCATTTTCCGAATATAATTCACACTCACCGAACATAATTTTCTCTGAAAATGGTATTTCGATGAACGCTGTGGAAGGTGATACGATTTTTGCATAGGTTAGCGCGAGAGATTCTCAAGTGTACGCCGGTACATCGTAGTTCGTCAGCCACTCGCGTCACTCTGTGATAATCGAATATTTCGCGTCTTTTGAATATTATATTGGTCCATTTACGCATGTGTCCTCTCAATTTATCTAGGTGATATTGGAAATTATTATTATGGCCAAGGACATCCTATGAAGCCACATCGCATAAGGATGACGCACAATTTACTTCTGAATTATGGTCTTTATAGAAAGATGGAGATATATGTAAGTAATCATGCAGATTTTTAATTTTATGAAAAGCTTTTATGTTTTAATATGTTGCTGAACATACTGGAGTATTGTAATCTATATATTGTAACTGTATTTTTTATTACTAATTAGCGGCCTCATAAAGCCACGGCAGATGAGATGACAAAATTCCACAGCGACGAGTACATTAGATTTCTGAGGTCTATAAGGCCAGATAATATGTCGGAGTATAACAAGCAAATGCAACGATGTAAGATTTTGTCAGTTGGATAAGTTATAATATGAGAGTCGAAAACATATTTATTAATCTTTTTTCCTTTTGCACTCAGTTAATGTAGGCGAAGACTGTCCCGTTTTCGATGGTTTGTATGAGTTCTGTCAATTATCAGCCGGTGGATCTGTAGCCGCCGCTGTAAAACTTAATAAGCAAGCTTCTGAAATCTGCATTAATTGGGGCGGTGGATTACATCATGCAAAAAAGAGCGAAGCTTCCGGTTTTTGCTATGTAAATGATATTGTGCTTGGAATATTGGAATTGCTAAAGTACCATCAGAGAGTCTTGTATATCGACATTGACGTTCATCATGGCGACGGCGTAGAAGAGGCTTTTTATACAACAGATAGGGTAATGACAGTCTCGTTCCACAAGTACGGAGAATATTTTCCCGGGACAGGAGATCTTCGTGATATTGGAGCCGGCAAGGTAAAAATTTGTCAAAACGTTCATTTATAATGCTATATATGTAAAATAATTAATTCAATCAATCAATTAGTATTAAATTGATTTCAATTAGTATATAGAAATCAATTAGTATTAAATTGATTTCTTTTTATTGAACTTAACAGGGAAAATACTACGCGGTCAACATACCTTTGAGAGATGGTATGGATGATGAAAGCTATGAATCGATCTTTGTCCCTATTATCTCGAAAGTGATGGAAACGTTTCAACCTTCTGCTGTTGTTCTACAGTGTGGAGCTGATTCATTGACAGGCAAGCTCTTTTAAAAGAAACTATTATTACAATGAAATGATAGAGTTTTTAAATGTAAATATTAATCAATACAGGCGATCGATTGGGATGTTTTAATTTAACCGTGAGAGGTCACGGTAAATGTGTGGAGTTTGTGAAAAAATATAATTTGCCTTTCTTGATGGTTGGAGGTGGTGGCTACACCATCAGGAACGTGTCCAGATGTTGGACATATGAAACATCGGTTGCTCTCGGATGCGAGATCGCTAATGAACTTCCATATAATGATTATTTCGAATATTTTGGCCCAGATTTCAAATTACATATTAGTCCATCAAACATGGCGAATCAAAACACTCCTGAATATTTGGAGAAAATAAAGTAAGCACTCTTGCATTACTATGTTTAATTTTGTATACATACTATAAGTAAGTTAAAATTCATTGTTGTATTTATTTGTAGAACGAGACTGTTTGAGAATTTAAGAATGCTACCTCATGCTCCTGGCGTACAAGTCCAGGCAATTCCAGAGGATGGAGCGGTTATTGAAGATTCGGAAGCTGAAGAAAAAGTAAATCCGGACGACAGATTACCTCAACGCGACCTAGATAAAAGAATGCAACATGAAAACGAATATAGTGATAGTGAAGACGAAGGCGAAGGCGGACGAAGAGACAATAGATCGTACAAGGTATGAGAATTTATTATATTAATGTAATGTTTGATGAATAATTCTACAAAATTCTAAAAAATACGAACGTATAATGGATTCTTATTCTTATATTAATTTAGGGATCTAGGAAGCGTCCCCGTTTGGAAAAAGGTCAAGAGGCCATGGATACTGATATAAAGAAAGAGGAAGACATAAAGACGGAACCAAAAGGTATTAAATTCATCTAAATATTGCTATTTGCCGTATTAAGTTTACAATTAAAGAAGAAGAATTGAATAATTATTTGAATGTTTATTTAGAAAACGAAAAAGACGAAAAAGTGAACCCCACGAATGAGGAGACGAAGAAAGATGGCGGGGCGAATCCCTGATAGATGGTTGCCCCGGAGCATTTGAGAAAATGGAGAAGTTCTTATTTAAATTAAGTAACGAATAAGTTTAAATAACTTAAATAATGGCAGCATACCGTGCATAGATGTTTGCTGCCTCTACCTCGCGCGCGCCCTATAATTCGAAATCATTATGTTTTTATCAAAAATTTTGAAAAATATTTAGACGTCTAGAAATATTTGGATTCAATCATGAAGCGTCATCCCCCACTGAAATTGACACGTATGAGCGTGTACGTAGTTTACAGTACCCTACAATTTTAACCATAGACCATTAGAAGCGTATCTTTGAGTGTTCTGAAATGTTTTTTTCGAAAGGTGAAAGTACCGCACAAACATGATTAAAAATATCCACGTTTACGAAACAGTGTTTCGATCGATTCGTCAGATTTGATACAAATCTGACCGATTCTTTTTATACATTCATTTATAGTTTATTATTTTGACTTGTAACTCAATTTTCGTACGAGAAATCATTCATGAATAGGTCGCGACTGTGTTTCAGGATTTTATATAAGTATTTCAAGAACTTTTACACACACCCACAAATATTCCACGATTGGATCATAAAATATTGACGATCGATTTAGAATATCAACGAGATTATGTCGCCCGAATGCTGCAATCAAACTCATGTGAAACACATAGGATGATACGTATATATACATATATATGTATATGTAGCCCGTATGCGTTTTGTTTGTACGATCGGCATACGTCTTCTTATCTATTCGTGATTGATTGAACCACTTGATAGAGACCACTACACAATTTATATTAAGGAAGGAATAGAATTCTCCCTTAATCAACTATTCTTGAAACTCGTGCGTTGATAAATTTGTTCGCTTCCTATTCTTGTACATAATACACAAATTAATCTTGAAGGAAATTAATCCTTGCATGCAATAACAATACTGTAATCATAATAATATTCTTTATGAAAGTGTAAAATATGTCTTACATTACTCGAAAGATTAGCAAATGTTCCTTTGATTACCCCTCGGGTTTGTCTAATAAATTGCAATGAATATTATTATCTTGTAACATACTTATGGAGCTATTAAACTACAGGAAATATCTATAGTTTGATAGAGTTAAAAGCTTACATCTGTTTTCAGTTGTATTGGATTTTCTAAAAAGAAACTTGTTACAAGTTAATTGCACAACATTCTGATTAGATAAACTAGAGAGGTCTAAGAAAGGAAATCCTTCTGATATTTTTGAGTAATGTATACACAAGAGAGAGAAACAAAACGAAATCGAGGAAAGAAAGGTGCGATGAAGCTAGGGCAGTTGAGGAATTATGTAATCAATTTTAAATGTAATTGTAGAATCTTAAACGTATATTAGGCAAGACTTATCTTAATTTATATATAGATATAAAAAAGAAATATGAAAGTTATTTACATGGCATCTGAATCGATCTCTGTAACTGAAGCTAAGATCGCGATGTCATTCCAAGGATCATGCGTTGATCTTGATGTAACAAAGGTTTTACTACAAAAATCTGTCTTCAAGCTGCGTTCTCACGTATTTCTAGATTTTCGTGCGAGAGCAATAATTGCGTATTCCCAAAATCTTATGTACATAAAAATTTGTTGTCGTGTTTTTTTTTTCCTTTGCGATGCCAGAGTACTTGATCAGAACAGAAACCGACGGCCGTGGTCGATTTTACTTGTAATAATCTGTAATATGCAATTGATCGACATCACACAAAGGCAAATTCAAAAGGATTATCGCGTTATGTCTCGTCACGTCGCGATATAGATCAAGTATTAGATATTTAATGTCCACGTATAAGAGTACACATATGGACGTTTTTAAATATTTATAATAAAAAAATAAAGAAATCTATATATGTAGTTTTGTGGGATTTCAATGTTTTTTAGAAATTTAATATTCTAGGAACCCTGAAACTAACATCTAATTCTATTAAATTGTCTAGAAACAGTTATGAAAAAATTGATGTCTAATATAATGAAACATTTCATGGTAAGTACCTACTTTACATATGTATGTACCTACTTTACATATGTATGTACGCACACACATATCGTACACGTGTGTATGTATATACGTGTACGTGTGGACATATGTCTCGTTGCTTTATGCCGAATAACAACAAGGTGGCAGTTCCGAGAAGCCGGCATCTTGACAATTCCCTACCCGACTTATCTCCGAAATATGACGTATGATGTAACATTGAAAAAATGATAAAGACCTTAGCGCAACTCGCGCAAATGAATCCAATGTGCGTGGCACCAATACCCACCGGGTTTAACCTTGCCGTTCGCAAGCAGGAACACTAATTAATGCGCAGTTACTCGTATGTGAAATTAGTTGACGCGTTGAAGAGCAGCGTAGCATTTTCCGTTAGTAAGACATTTGTTCTGGCAACGTAATAATGAACTACTTCCGTTAACTAACAGGTCATTCCAAATTACAGAGGTTCGACGAGATGTGAAATTTTAAGGAGCCTGTCACGTCGGGTAAGGAAAAGCTACGGTCAGGCCAGGTGTTCAAGATGATCTCCCAAATGTCGCACGTGATGACCCTGGCCAACAGCATCATTGGCGTGAGCGTCTTGGCAATGCCCTTCTGCTTCAAGCAGTGCGGCATAGTGCTGGCCGTTCTGGTGCTGCTTCTGTGCAGCGCCTTGTCTCGCCTGGCCTGCCACTTCCTCGTCAAGTCGGCTGTGATATCGAGGAGACGCAATTTCGAGCTCCTCGCCTTCCATGCGTTCGGCTACATGGGAAAGTTCCTGGCAGAATTGTTCATTATCGGCTTCATGCTGGGCACGTGCATCGCCTACTTCGTCGTCGTCGGCGATCTGGGACCGCAGATAATCTGCAAGATGATGAGCAAGAACCCGGCGGACATTCGCACCAGCTTGCTCATTTTCACCGGGCTCTTCATAGTTCTACCTCTGGGACTGCTTCGGAATATCGATAGTCTGTCTAGCATTTGCACCGCTACTATTGTCTTCTATCTCTGTCTTGTGTTGAAGGTATAAAACGTCAAGTGCAACTTATTCATTAAGATATCACGCTCATTTGAAATACATAAGCACTAATTAATGTGTACTTTTTCGTTCAATCGACAGATCATGGGCGAATCAACCCTACATATTTTTATGGGAGATTGGGTGGACAATGTTAATTATTGGAGGCCAGCCGGTATTCTCCAATGCCTGCCGATATTTTCCATGGCTCTTTTCTGTCAAACACAATTGTTTGAAATCTACGAAACCATTCCGAATGTATCCTTAGAGAAGATGAACGACGTTGTACGAGGAGCGTTAAATATATGTACACTTGTATATATGTGCGTTGGCTTGTTCGGTTACATTGCATTTTGTACTCAACCGTTCACAGGTAATTCAACAGAGTTGTTATACACGCTGTACTTTACAATAAACAGCTTTATAATTAATCGTTTTTGTCATGTTATTTTATTATTGCTCTTATTGTTACGTTGCAGGAAATATTTTACTGAGTTTTGAACCTAGCATAACAGCAGAATTGATTAAACTGGGATTCGTATTTTCAGTCGCATTCAGTTTCCCTCTAGTCATATTTCCGTGTCGTGCGAGCTTGAACTCCCTTTTATTTCGCCGGGTATGTATACTCCAGACTTAAGGCACAAATATACATGGATTATTACTGTAACTCTTAATTCACGTTTTACTATTGTATTAGGTGTATACCCACGAACCGTCTGTCAATTATTTGCCAGAGTCCAGGTTTCGATGTCTAACTATCGCGATAGTCAGCATTTCTCTACTCATCGGTATTTTAGTACCAAACATAGAATTTGTTCTTGGTATCGTGGGCTCGACGATTGGAGTGATGATCTGTTTGATATTCCCGACAGTATTTTTTATATCTATAAGCAGCAAAAATACTAATGAAAGACTAGTAGCACAGGTAAAGCAGATCTCAACTTGACGATTTTTTTCTTTAAATCTTTTGTACAGTGTATATTTTATCTGTAGGGCATTTTAATCATCGGTGTTTGGATCATGATCCTCGGTACGTACGCCAATTTGTACGCTATGGAGAAGTCCACAAACGCGAAATTAGCGGTAACTAATAGGCCGCTCGTTCAAATCAATAATTTACCACTAAATATAATTAAGGACGATTTACATATCATTCCCGACATTCCCAACAGTCTGGAACTTATTCCCAGAGCAAAAGGTACAAAGTTTATTTTATTTAAATTTATCTATTACTTTATCTTAATTTTATATTACTTTTAATTTTGCGTTATAGACAAAATTAATCAACTACCTGAGATAAATATTCTTGATAAAACATTGGATTTAAAAGCAAAAGACGTTCGACAAGAGCCGCCAATACCCGTTGAACGTATGATCGTCAGCGAAAAGCCAAATATTGAAAAGTCTGATAAAATAGCAGTAGGCTCTCTTGTGCCAGAAATAAAAAATGTAGCTGAACCGATAAAAAATGATAATTTAAACGCACAATCGCAGGTTGTCACAAATATAAATGTTAAAATCGATGAACCTGTAACTTTGAAAGCGGAGGAGAAGATAAAGATAATCGAGGAGAAAGAACAATCTATGGACTTGCAAAAGAATGATAATCTCATTAATTTAGATGCTATAAAGAAGGAGGAGTCAGAATTGGCAGCTGAGGGAGACATCGCTAATGCCAGAGCTGCGGACCGACACGAGCAACTCAGAAAAACATTGGAGAAGCATAAATTGGAGCAGCGTCAGATGATGCAGGAGCAAAAGGAAATTCTAAAGGATATCAAGGAACAAAAGCAAGAGTTCGAGAGGGAGAAACAGAGAATGGCGAAAGACGAGATACTAAAAAAGAACGAAAAGATACAAATTGATATAAAAGAGAATGTTTTGCCGGAGAGCAAAAGTAATGTGGGAGAAAATATTAAACAATCTGTAGAAAATGAGGTTATTATCGAAAAGAATGATAAAGATATTTTGAAAGAAAAAGAAAGGAGTGATGTAAATAAAATAAAATTAAGTGAAAAGCAGCAGCCTCAAGACGAGAATAATAATATAAAGATCGCAGTTGAAGAAGACAAGAAAAAAGATGATCTGTTTCATGAAATTCCTCAAAACGAAAATGTAAAAGAATCAGAGAAAATATCAGAAAATGCGCCAGAAAGATTTCTTGCTCTCAAAGAGCCAATCGTTGATCATGGAACACCGGAGAGATTATTGCAGAAAGAAAAACAAGACAACGCGAAAGTAGAAAGAATAGAATTTAATGATTCCAGAAATATGAAGGGCCCTATCTTGAATGTTTTATCAAAAGGAATACTACAAAAACCTGTTATGGAAGAGGGACTTGCTAAAAAGGATGATAACAGTCAGACCAAGGAAGAGAAGAGAGAGATTCTTATGAATGAAATTGCAAACGCGTCGGAAAAAGGAAAATATGATGATAAATATTCTGTACCCGTAGCATTAAAAATGACGAATCAATCTAAATTTGAGAGGGTAATAGCTCCGTCATTGAATAAGAGCGAACCAGAGGTTCTCGCTATACGTCGAGATATTTTAGAGAATAACGAACGCGAGAAGAGAGACGTTGACAAAGAAGTGAATGCAAACGACACGAAAGTCAACAGCGATCAGCTAACTGAGAAATCTCAATCTCTTGTTAAAGATGCCGACAATGCGGACAGTGAGACCTGTTTGAAATTGCGGGAAAGTTCAAAGAAATCAGAGGCAGAGGAGGACGCCGAGAGAATAAGTAAACAGAGTACAACTGAAGTGCCTCTGATCAATACAAATATCTATTTGTCCGAGCAGAGAATAACAAAGACGATTTCTATGGATCAGCATGCTGCTCTGGATTCAGAGTACGCGAAACAGGAAGAATCGAAAGTTCTTAGTCCTATAGATAAAACTGAGATATAAATATCTAATTTAAAAGAATTGAATTCATGCGACATAATATTAGATTCATAAATCGCGGATTGCTCGTTGCTTTCCGAGTTGTGCTGTGCCTCTTTATTTATGTTCATAAAATTATTACAAAATTATGACTGAGTTCGAAGTGCAATGGAAATTTCTCTATTTTCCAGATGAGTGCGTGTGTACTACGAGAGTATGAGATATATTTATATTTATAATTTATGTAATTGTATGAATGCGATTTTTAATGAGACTGCTGTTTATATCTTTTATTATCTTACACTACACTTTTTCTTTCTATTGCGTAACAACTGTAAAAATAATACAAATATTGATCTGAAGTATTTAAGTATAGGACCAAATATAGATGTATTTTTACATAGCAATTCGAGTCTTGCTATAAATCGTTTAACGTCCAATACAATTTCTAATTCCTATCTTTTCTAATAATATATAATACAAATATTGAAGAAATACAATAGGTTTGATATCTTGATATACATGTGCTGTATTACGTATCTTTAATATCCATTGGTTCTGGTTTAGGTTCTGTAACTTCTACGTCTCTACATTTCGCGTGTTGCAATTCTCTTCTGATTTCGGGAGTGATCGAATGGTGCGACTGTTTCCTCAGTAGTCCTAACAAAGCCTCCTTTTGCTCGGAACTGATGTCGCTCTTGTATCGTTGCACAAAGGTCAAAAGAGCCTGATGCCATAGCACTGGTAACTCTCTTGGATCTCTTTCGAACCTAACGGATTATATTTATTATGAATACAATTCTTAATAATTTCCCTTCGAAATTCGTCTTATTATTATACATGTATCTTACCTAAGAAAGTGAAACACTACTCCGTCCACTACTCTGTATGGAAGCGCATATTTCTTATCAAGAAATATCCTGAGAAAGATGCTGTTAGCACCCGTGTAATCCATCTCGGCGATTTTCAATATAGCCGCCGACGAGTGTAAAATCGGTATAGAATTCTTCGCGATCACCGACCCGATGATGACGGCCTCTCTGAGCGTGCATGTTCCCGATTCCAAGAGCGGCAGGAGGATCCCCTTCATGAATCCGCCAGGCTTGAACAGCGCTTTCCTCAGCGCCTGATACAGGTGGAAATTCAGTCTTTTGTATTCCTCCAAGTCGTCCCTGATGCGCGGTAGCAAGACCAGATTGTAGAACCTCTGGGCCATCTTCTCTTTCAAGTTCGAGGCGAATATCCTTGTCGCCTGATACATGGCGGCGGCGGACCACTTTGCCGGTTCGGTGATGTACAATATCTGTTCCCAGTTCCGCAAGGTGGGCACGATCTTGAAGGCCTTCGGTAGCTTGCCGCTACGGTACTTCGCCAGAACGTCCCGGACGCCCTCGTACATCGCCTTCACCCGCGGATCCAGATCCTGCAGCTGAACAGTCCCGGCGTCAGAGAACTGCGTCTCGATCTCAGTCTTCTTCTCCGTCAGCTTATCCATTATTATGTCGGCCAGCGTCCTTGTGGGCGCCGGGTCCTTCGACATGAACATCCGCAACGCCCGCTCGTCGTCCTCATCGATCTCAAAGTTCTCGTAGTAGTAGACATCCTCCACCGGCTCGTCATCGTCGTCGCTGGACCGTTCCTCGTCGCTGAAACCGGAGCCGAGTCTCACCGTCGGCTTCTTCGCGCGCTTGGGATCGCTAGGGCCAATCTCATCCTCGATCTCCCGCTGCTGCTGCCTGGCTTGCGACAGGATCTTCTTCGCCAGATTTGGCGCTACATACTGGGCAAGAAATCCTCGCATGAATTACAATTCAAGTGAAAAATTGTACGAGAAAGTGTTTTAAATGTGTTCTTGATGAAGAACTTAATTATCCATGTTTAATTTCAAAGAATGAGAAAAAATAAGAGGATGATAGAGGAAATAGAAAACTAACCTCTTCATCGTCGTCAGCTCGACGCCTGACTTTCTGTCTGTTTTTCACCTTCACCGCTTTCTCGTGCTCGATTTCCTCCGCCAAACCTATTTTCTGCTCCTTGCCTCTAAAAGCCTTGACTTTCTTCGCTTTACCCATTTTCCACAAAACCACGTGTGAACAAAACACGTGAAGTTGGAGATTTAATACCAATCGATATTTATCGAACAATCTTTAAGCGACGTTTTCATAAAACGGCCACACAAACTAAATTATCATATCTTTATTGTAAAAATATAAAATAATATCAATTATATATTTTAATATAAAATATTAATATAAATAATTAAAATATATTAATACAAAATAATGTTAATGCAAATTTAAAAATATTAATGAGAATCTAACGCCAATCTTATTTTTATCAGTGTAGATTAATTTTATTCTCAATTTAATCTACTTTTCCTTATTTTTACAATTAGAAAGAGATAAAGAATTAAATTGAGATTAAAATTAATCGACATTGATAGAAATGGCCATTATTTAAATTTTATCCAATAAAATCGGCTCAACGAGTCGGACGAACATACATCTCGCTGAACATATGGTTCATGTCTCTAGAGTTTCTCATCAACCTATTTTATATAACCTATGCTTTCAATTTGCGCGCGAAGACGAGGCAAATGTTACAACCGCCATAGTTGTGTTTTGAGAGAAGAATTAAGAACATTTTACGAGAATTTCAAGGCAATTAAAGTCTACTAAAGTACTACTCTGCTACTATTTCAAGTCTACTAAATCTAAAAAATGGCGAATAAAGTGGCAAGAGATTACACCAAAGACAAAGGTACGATTTTTCACGTTCTCTTCGTGGAGAAAAGATTGTTCGTGTAACCGGCTTGATATCAATCACTTTTGACAATGTTAATTCACTAAAATAACAGTTTGACGAATATTTACGTTTTAGAACAATTGAAAACCTTCTTCCTGGAGTTCGTGGCGATAAACGATAATACGGGAGACAAAACCTTCAAATATAGACAGATGCTTACCAAGATTGCACATAGAGAGCAGATTAGCTTCGAAGTCGATTTGGATGATGTGCAGTCGTTTGACGAGGACGTGGCCATGTCCATCGCTAATAATACACGTCGATATACTAATTTAGTCTTAAATGTATGTTTACATAAAAATTGCAAATATTGAAGATTTAATACAAGGAAATTTATATTTGTCATCTAATTGTATAAATTTGAATGTCACCAAATCATTGCCAATTGTATAAGTTTATATGTTTTATAATTGCATGCAGAAATTAACTGAATAATTTTTTAAATATAGTTGGTTCAAGAGATGCTGCCTGATTTCAAAGAAGGAGTTGTTCTGCCTAAAGATCCACTGGACGTGTATACTGAGCATCGCATGTTACTGGAAGCACGTAACAGGGCTCAGGGTGGGCCTCAAAATACTACCAAAACTAATTATGCTCCCGAATTGATGCGCCGTTTGTAAGGAAACTTAATTTATGTTTGGATATTATGTAGAAATATTTTAAATTCATAGAAGTATCTATATCTTTTAGTGAAGTCTACTTCAAAGATTTTTCTGATGCAAAAGCACATTCTGTAAGAGATATCAAGGCAGACAAGATTGGGAAATTAGTGACGGTTCGAGGGATTGTTACTAAAGCGACTGAAGTAAAGCCGATGATAGTTGTGGCGACGTACACATGTGACGAGTGTGGTTCGGAAGTGAGCCAGCCGGTAAAAAGCTAATATTGTTTCTCGAATTTTTATACATTTAGTTATATATCAATTAAATAATATACGTTATAATTTCTGTAATGTTTAAAATAAAATTTTCTTTATGTAATGTAATTATATGTATTACAGGTACATTCCATGAGCTTTATGCCAATACGAACTTGCCCGAGCGACGGATGCCGTGTAAATAAATCCGGTGGCAGGTTGTATTTACAGACGAAGGGCTCCAAGTTCATTAAATTTCAAGAAATAAAATTGCAAGAACATGTAAGTTCACAAAAATAATAAATTTAATATTCTTCAATTATTAATGTTTGTATTTTACAGAGCGAGCAAGTCCCGGTTGGTCACATACCACGATCATTGACTATTTTCTGTCGTGGCGAAACAACGAGAACTTGTCTGCCTGGGGATCACGTTATTATAACCGGTGTGTTCTTACCATTTTTGAAAACAGGTTTTAATGCTAGAGCAGGACCTGCGCTTTCCAGTGAAACTTACTTGGATGCACATGTAAGAATAAATAAGAATATATAAAATATATTTCGATTATAATATTTTATCGATATAAATATATATCAATTATAAAATTATAATATTTTATTGCAAAGTTCAACTCCCGTTTGATTTTAGAAAGTAGTATGCCTGAATAATGTGGATACCATAGACGACAGCAGTGCAGAATTGACCGATGAAGAACTGAGCTTACTAATGCAAGATGATTTTTATAACAAGTTGGCTTATTCCTTAGCTCCCGAAATTTATGGACTTGAAGATGTAAAAAAAGCATTGCTTCTGCTTCTCGTTGGGGGAACGGACAAAAAGAAAGGCGATATTAAAATTCGAGGTAAAAATGTTACTTCTTGATTTAAAATCCAACATTTACATATCTATCTTTACTTTAATATCATTAAAATATTAATAAATCAAACTAATTTTATACTTTTGCTTTTAGGCAATATTAATATCTGTTTGATGGGAGATCCCGGTGTGGCAAAATCGCAATTATTATCATATATTACGCGATTGGCTCCAAGATCGCAATACACCACAGGACGAGGATCATCTGGGGTGGGTTTAACCGCTGCGATCATGAAGGATCCTTTAACGGGCCAAATGGTGCTCGAAGGTGGAGCTTTAGTATTAGCGGATCTAGGAGTATGTTGCATTGATGAGTTTGATAAAATGGCAGACGCAGATAGAACGGCGATACATGAAGTGATGGAGCAACAAACTATATCTATCGCCAAAGCTGGCATAATGGCCCGTTTGAACGCCAGAGTCTCAATATTAGCCGCCGCCAATCCGGCATACGGCAGATATAATCCGCAGAGGACGATCGAGCAGAATATACAATTACCTGCCGCGTTGCTGTCGCGATTTGACTTGTTGTGGCTTATTCAAGATCGCGCAGATCGGAGTAATGATTTGAAGTAAGTTATTTATAATATTAATAGTATTCACATATATTTATATTAATATTAATAGTATTCACATATTATTATTTAATATTAGTCATATTTTTTTCAGTCTTATATCTAATTAAACAGTTGTTTATAATTTTACATTTTATGATATATGTATGCTGATAATGAATACAAGTATTTTTTCGTAGACTCGCGCAACACATCACATATGTTCATCAGCATTGCTCACAACCTCCGACGGAGACGGAAGCTATAGATATGAAATTGATAAGAAAATATATAAAACTGTGTAAGACGAAAGAACCTGTTGTATCTGAAAAATTAACAGAATATATAGTAGGTATGTATATACACCCAATTCATGTGTGTATTATTAGTTTTAATATATATTAAAAAATATAGGATATTTATTATATCTCGCGTATATTAAACTAAATTTATTTAGCAACTATATAATTATATTTAAAATTTTATTTTTTTCAGATTCTTATGTAGAAATGCGAAGGGAAGCACGGAACAGTCATGACAAGACGTTTACTTCCGCCCGTAATTTATTGGGTATCCTCCGATTATCGACGGCATTAGCACGATTGCGGTTATCGAACGTGGTTGATAAAGACGATATAGCAGAAGCAAACAGATTAGTAGAGATGTCCAAACATTCGATCAATTACTCCGAACAACGCACTTACAACGCGCAACAAGATCCGACTAATAGAATTTTCCAATTAATACGAGAACTTGCTGGCGATAAAAAAACTGTCAAAGTATCAGATATTCTAGAACGATGTACGAGCAAAGGTTTCAAACCCGATCCAGTGTATAAATGCATCGAGGAATACGAAGCGTTGAACGTGTGGCAGGTTAATCAGACCAGAAGATTAATCACTTTTATTTAATTTTCAACTTGACAATATTTACTGCAGAAACTAATATTTTTATATCTTGAAAGGCACTTTATATTTTTATAACAAAAGATTAGCAATATTCATTTGAGTATCATTTATCCTATCATAACCTATTTCAGTATAATTTATTTTATAACATTAAATAATAAATTAAATCATGTAATTGAAGCTATCCAATTAAGAATGAAGATAGTGAAATGCTTATCTACTTTGTTGATTTTCTAGAATTTAGGTTTTCCAAATTTTTTAGAATTTTAAATAATGGAACTTCTTATCGATTATTTGATACTTTGACAGTTTTCGAGATTTATGGTTTTTATGTTAATCTTCCAACTTGAAACACTAGGAATTACGATATTTAGAATTTTCATTAGTTTAATGTATCAGAAATATAGAATATAAACATAGACAATAAGACAAGTATGTGTGTGTGTGTGTCGTATTATAGATTATTACGTTTAACAAATTGCAAAATATACATGTTATGCAAAAAAGTATCTTATGTATATGTATATAAAATATACATATATAATATAAACCAATATAGAAACCTTTTGCCTATTAATAATAATTAAAATTTTTAAAAATATCAAATATTAAATTTCTATACGTCGCTTTATCAAGTAATATTGTTTACAGATAAATATGCTATCGTTCAAAAAGCCATTCAACAATCAGTATTTAGGGAGAGAAAGAATTCTTCCTTATCGATCATCGGCAAAGACGCACCATTAAAAATTGCCTCGCAAGTTCGCACAGTCGGCTGTAAGGGCGCTGCACCTCGGGCGCTATCTGGCGAGCCCGTTCGAATCGCGTCGGGCATATCAGCCAGGCGCTTCAGTCGCATCGAGTCGTCCGTGGGAGGTACTTCGACGCGCGTCCGCCTCGCTCCCATCTCGCGCTCGCGGTGCAGCCGTACATAGGGTACGGTGCGGTGTCGGCGGTCGCACGTGTATACATACGCGCGCGCGCACACACACACACACACATACGTGACACGCGCGCGCGAATACATAAAAGTACATATGTGCGTTTCATGCTGTGATACGAGCCGAGTGGCCGAGCGTGCATGTGCCGGGAGCACCGCTGGATGTACGTGATCGCCTGGACGCGTCGCTGATCGTCTCTGACCTCTCCTCTCTCGCTCTCCCTCTTTCTCTTCCCCTTTTATTCTTCTCTCCTCTCCTTCCGTCTCTCCTTTACCTTCTCCTCCTCCCCCGGCTTCCTTCTCCACGAACGCACCAAATGTTCGCGCCGCATGCCCCGAGTGCCCGCAGCACCGCCGCCGCTCGTTTTCGTCGCCGTCGTCGTGCCGTCTGACGGCGCGTCCGCCGTTCGGCAAACGATCACCACCGCGTTCCGATACGGTGGATGACTCCGCCAGGAACGAATCCGTAAGAGAAGAAGAAGAAGAAGAGGAGGAGGAGGAAGAAGCAGAAGGCGCGAGAGTAGAGGCGCCGTCGCGCGAAGCGAAAGAGAGAGACGATTTTTTTTCAAGAGTGCGAAATCCTTCGGTCTTCACGCGTACGGATTTCCCGGGTTCCCCCCTCAAGCTCTCTTTTCTCTCTCTCTCTCTCTTCCCCTCTTGCCCCGCTTGTCACGCGTACCAGGGGCCATTTTGCCGAAAATGAAAATAACACCGCGAGCCGCCTTTCGCGGCCTGCCCGCGTCCACGCTTCTGCTCGCGATCCTCGTCTGGTGCCACTGCGTGTGCCCGATCGCGCACGCGAGATCGCACCGCCTGAAGACGACGTCCAACGACACCGAGACCGCCGTCGACTGCGAGCAGGTCAGGACGTTCTTCGAGTCCAAGAACATCACGCTCGCGCCGGCCGCCGCGAACTCGCCGAGAAGTAAGTGGACCACCTTTCATTCGCAATTCATTCAACAAAAAGAAGAAAAAAGAAGGAGAAACCATTCGATTGTATTAACTCTTCGAGGACCGGCTTCTTTTCGTCGGGAGGAAGAATTTTATTTCATCAAATTTTGAACGAATATGTATTATATGGTTTTAAATATTTTTTTTAAATAACATTTAAAAGTTTAGTAAATGTTTTGGCTTTTTTAAAGAGTCACGGATCTCAAAGAGTTAATTCTCTGTACATTAAATGCAGCCGTCGGGGAGAATCGTCTTTCCGCGCACGCGGGCGGACGGTAACGTCAAAATCAGGTGATTCTGACATTTCTGTCAGACGGACGCGCCGAGCATCGCGCTGAGAAAACGAAAGAAACTTTTCCAGCGAGACGAGTGCATTCGAGCATATTTATTATATCGAAATTGATCGAATAAGAGGATATTCTCTTAATTAGGATAATTTATATAATTTATAGTATATATATATATATAAATTTATATATAAATATATTGATCATCTCATAATTAATGTATAAAAAAGACCTAATTTAATTTTTTAACGCCAAGAAATTAAAAATTAAAAAAATTTAAGATTAAAACGGAAAGAAGTTATAAATAATAATGAGAAATGTTTCGTTTTATTGCAAAAATAGAAATATAAATCTAAAAAATACGCTACTTATACATGGATGACCCGATAATAAATGAATATATGAGATAGTTATATATATTGATAAGATTAATATATATGATAATGTGAGGATCGTTCAGTCAAATTTAATTCATTTAGCCAATAGATATTTTTGCCGGAATGAAAATTGACCGCGCGAGACTCGCTCATCTTTGTAAGTAATTTCTTTTCTCGATGCTGGGATGTTAAATTTATATCTTGAAAGCGTCGGTGCTCGCTTCGAGCTGCAACGTTTCTAACAGCTCGCGACAACCCCGAGTATTAGCGTAGTAATTTCCACTAATTGGATAATAATTGCTAGTAGTGCTTGTAATATTCGCCGGCATTGATAGTTGCCGACATCAACGCACTATCGTATTAATGCTAATAACATCCACGGCTATTTTAAGGGATTATCAAAACTGTTGATGTTACACGCAATTAATATTCGATATTTGATATCATTAATATTAATATTGTTATCACATTCAATATTCCGCCACAATCGATAGTTGACGTTGGAAGGTATGATTTCTGCGCGCATAAATTTGCACGCGTTTCGCATGCAAATTATCCTATTCTTCCTCTTAAACGTGCGATTTTGCACATTTACGGGGATCAAGAATCGAAAGATTGACAGGTGCTACTCAGATAAACAAGCACTGCCTCGATAATTGTGAGAAATAATTTTAAAAACATCGCAGTTATTGATCAAAGAAATATATTGTTTATTAAATATCCTGCACTGTTAAATATTATAAAGGATTAAATTTAATCCAATTCTCTGAATTAAATTAATTAAAGTGAATAACTCTGTTATTTTTAACTATATGTATGTCGAAATTATTATTTTAAAACAAAACACGTAGTTAACACACCCAGATTGTTATTTAACTTTATTATTTTAATTAAATTAATGTTGAATTAATAAGTTAGAGCACTGTGACCATCTAATTGTAAGAGATGGTTAAATAGATGATTCAAATTAATTTATATAATTTAACATTATGAATTTAACAGTGTAAGGCAAAAATATTACTGCATTTGATGTAACTTGAAAAAAAATTTTATTCCGCGGAATTCGATCGAATGAACTCGATACTCGTCACGATACCACGGCCGCAAGTTTCGTTCGTCGATCTGATTTCTTTACCCCCGAGGGTGCGGGATTTCATGTAGAATTTATTATAAAAGCTCCGCGGGAATTGAGATTGCAAATATTTACGTAATTGAATTCGGATACTTTGAATAAATTTGAATGCTTGGATCTGCCGAAGATCGCCGTCATATCGATTCCGCGTGGCTGACTCTCCGAGGCAGACGAAGATTTGGCAAGAGGGAAATTTGCGTACAACGATCCACCGGTGTCAAAAATTAAATCTGTTCGCGGTATCGCTCGTGTCGCGCTTGTTTCTTTTTTTTTCTAGCGATTCTTCGCCATCCACTGTCCATCATTCGCTTCCTTGTTTATCGCGTAATTTATGATGCTTCTCGGAACTTCGGAATTAATTCTATTGACTAATACGACTTCAACGCGAGGCACATTACATAACACGCGTGTCCGCTTCCTTTTTCCATCGATCTCGCGAGTTAGTCGTTTGTGAAACGTCTTAATTTCAACGGCCTAAAAATAAGAGAAACTGTGCGAATCTCGATAAATAACGGTAACATTCTCCCAGAGGGAAAATTAACGTTCTCCAGTAAGTAATTATATATGTGCATGTACAATTATATATAGATTAAAGTCACATAGACGTTACACATATATCTTTTTTTTTCCTTATCTTTTTCTTTGTTCGTTTGTGAGTTGACTCGTATTAGCCTTGCCACCCAACTGAACTGTTTTTTCTCCATTAATATTTTTACTTGCACGAACGACACTCAAGAAATTCCGAATCAATTTATTTCAACAATCGCTAACCGGCCAGACCCCGGCTCGCTAAAATTTCCACATTTATTTCTATATTCCCTTATTTACACATTCGTCTACTTTTCTCTTTGCTTTTAAATTCGTCTCTGCGTTTAATTATCGATTTCTATATTCATTCGTACTTTTATTTCGCGCTGTACCCGTATATTTTTAAATTCGATGCGGCGTTCGGTCGCGAAACCGGTTCGCTCGCAGGCAAAGAGGAATGCACGTCACCGCGCGATTTCGTTCGCGGCGCCGCGTATTTTCTGATCCCGGTCAAAATTATCGCGCGGAAGCGCGTTGTTATTGCCGTATACGCGAATATTAATGTAACGCACTATATGCACCAGCTCTATTTGATATGCAAATGTAAACGAGCGCTGAATTGGAGTAGCTATCTGGATTTCTCTCTGTGAATTTTGTTTTCTAAATTCCCACGCTTCGGAAAGTCTTCCCGATAAATTTCTGACATTTTCGCGAATAATCCCCCCGAGAATTCTCGATAATTATCGAATTAATTGCGATTAAAATGAAAGAGATTTGATAATTTCGCCGGAGATTGGCACGTCGTGTATCTTTGGATCCTTATTATTCCTTTTGTTCATTCGCTGAAATGATTTTCCAAACATGGAAGGAATATTCTTCGAATTAGAATTCTCCGCAGTATACGTTACTTCATTAATTATAGTCTGGAAATAAAGTCGATCTCGCGGAGTGTCATTTGAGTATCGATGTTCCTTTCGGAACATGCGAAATTGTTAATAAACGCGCAGTTAATGCCCGATACAGCGGATATCCATGCAAAATATACGAACGTGAAACTGCACGTGGAAAGATGAAAACCCCGATTAATTCGGTAAAATAAAACTCTGTGTGTGTGTGTGTGTGTGTGTGTGTGTGTGTGTGTGATAAAACAATTCGATATAATAGAATTACCGTTCGGTCGGATTACAGAGATTTTGCGCGGTTCAGATTCCATTTTACATCGCCGGGAGTCCTCTTCAATGGGCCGTGCTTTTCGCGCGCAAGCGGGTCAGATCACCGAACTCTTATATCACGGGGCTTATGCAGTTTATGCAATTTAATGCGTCAACTCTCGGGGCCTCCCTCGGTGCCCCAATTCGATTTAACTTGCGGCCGAATGAAAGCCGGGGGAGCCGCCGCTCCGTTTACC
>VBVQ01000154.1:0-83468 GCA_011636635.1 Tetramorium simillimum | reverse complement strand
CCCCTCCCCCTTGTCCGCCCTTCACCGCCCTGGGTCAACATAGCCAAGAGCGTATCAACACACAAGCGGTTGTATCCGTGCATGTGTGTCTTTATCACGGCATGCACACATGAGTATGTATACACGGTGTCCAAAAAGCCGCGTACTTGCCGCTGCCCATGAATTACCTGGATGTTGTTACCTAATTTCCAAGCATTAAGCCCCTTGCTGAATAGATTACCTTTATGTTGTGATTAAAGCCTATTATCTGTTTACTTTCGTGATTTATGTACTCTTCGGTTCATTGAAATTCCTTAATTCGCAATAATTAATAATTCTATATATTACCGAATGATATCTAGAAGCGAGAATCTTAGCTCCTTAGTTTGTCTACGTTACAAATTGATTCGAGAGGTAGCATGCGCGGGTTCCGGAACACCCTACATACGTCGCACACATCTGTCCGTACATACCCGAGTTCTCCTTGTGTACGAGAGCATGTACGCGTGTATAAGTGCAATCTGTGCGTATATGGGCCTTTGCGTCGAACGCGTTTGCG
This sequence comes from Tetramorium simillimum, assembly GCA_011636635.1. Taxonomy (NCBI): domain Eukaryota; kingdom Metazoa; phylum Arthropoda; class Insecta; order Hymenoptera; family Formicidae; genus Tetramorium; species Tetramorium simillimum. The sequence continues at coordinate 82,930 of VBVQ01000154.1, read as the reverse complement.
ATACACACGTACGCACTTACGAATGCACATCGACATACGTGTGTATATTATCGCATTGTATTATGGATGCGTGCGGACGCGCGCACACAGGATACGCCGTGCAATGCGCGCATGTTCCTCGGAAAGCTTCATTCAATTACTTTACGTTTTAACTTATGTATAAGCATCGTAAAAACACGGCACTGTGGAGCATGTGTGCGCAAAGTATGCTCGAATCTTTCCACGGAAAGGGATAAAACTTTTATTCTATTTTATAAAAAAAAAAAAGATAATTTAGTGGACACAAATAAAATTGCGTAATGATCAACTCAACGACGAAATGCAAAAGGATATACGGAAGAGAAGTTGAAGAAAATATTTGACAAACTTTGCTAGAAAAGTAAAAAGAATATCTCTTGACATTCATATCTCGCTTAAACATTAAAGAAGACCATTTGTTATATTCTCTATTGGATTCAGCACTTCGCAAATTCCGGAAAGTAGGCGAGTTTATTTATCGGTGATTAAAGATGCAAGAGAACTTGCAAAGTCGGTCGTCAGTAAAGACCAATTGCAATTAATCTTTTGTCATCGGTTAAATTACTAGTTACCAGTCGACTAAATTACGCCTCTCTAATAATCAGTCGCGAATATTCGGATCAATATCCATTTATCACTCGAATATTCAACATTAGAGATACCTGTGGCCCAACACATTTGTTTAATCGGACAGTACGTGATATAGTACGTATCAATTATAAGTGTATATCCAAGTGTTCATATACGAATATGAAGTCCTCAATAGAATCTATGATACTACGATGCAATCATACCGCTATCGAATCATATTGGAATATCATTGACATAACATCCTATTTCTACCATAAAACTCTTACGAAGCTTTCGCCCACTTTTAAGCACCAATACCCTTTCCCCTTGGTATTATCGTATGTAAACTCGCGCCAAGTGCGCAGAAGTCGCCCGGGGCTTCGAGTACTATGAGCTATGACGGTGCAATAAAATTTACAAAAATCTTACCGTGCTCCGAAGTATCGCGCAAAAAACTGCTCGGTACGCCCGCTCTCTCTCTCTCTCTCTCTCATGCTCTTGCTACAAATATATGGCCCCGTGCACATGCATGCTCTTCCGCAGCTGCGGTAGAAAGACTCGCCTCGGATATCACCGGCGGCCAGCTAGGGCGGACACGGCCAAAACTTTAAATTTCGTAGGGAAAGCCCCGACGGCGTTGGCCCATGCTAATTTTACGATGCTACGTCGCCGTGCGTCACCGGCGTGTCCCGTGCACCCCCCCTGCCCGTCGCTGGCCCCCTGCTACCTTGCCTTGCTCTCTTGCCCGAAATTCGCCGGCGCTTCAAACTACGTCGGTAGCTTTTCCGCGCGAGCGCCGAGGGCGCCAGGATTCTCTTGTGCGAGCCTGGGACGAGGAGGAAAAGCCATTTAGATGTTCGACCGGACGACGTACGATGCACCTGAGGCCCCACTCCCTGTCTCCCCAATCCCCCGGACTATCGCTTTTGCATTCTGCCTCGCGGCGCGTTGCGCTTTTGACGTGTCTTTCTCGAATCGATGATAGAAAGCGCTATAATTGTGATAAGCTCAATTTTGCTTGAAACGTTGAAAATATGGTATAACGTGTATAATACTTTCTGTTATTATCGTAAATAGATATAGAGATCATTTTTGAGTGTTTACGGTTTACGTCATTAAAGTCTGAATTCATCGACACTTTATCTGTTTTGAATTAATGTCCGGCAATTATCGCATTGCGTATCACGTCGAGTTGGCACAGCCGAAATATGCAATTTTATTTTATTTTTTTCGATTAATTAATAGGTCACTTGATAGTAATCATGTAACATTGAAAATTAAAGGGTCCGATAAATTATTTACGTTGGCTGTAAATATATAGTAAAATTTAATTTTCTTTCTAATTTCCAGAAGATTTTATTTTAATTGAAATGTGACCTATAATTTATAAATCGATATATCATCCGAAATATCTTTGTACTTTGATTAACACAATAAAGAACTTGCACTTAATTCCCATCTAATTATTACGTTAATTTGCGTTTTTTCTCGCAAAAGAATAGTACCGTTTTATTTTGTTATTTTCATTTTACGCGCGCAACGCGGATGTTTAATATTATCACGATCATAAAACTGCAACATATTATACTTCTGTGAATGCGTGTGCTCACGGTACAAATTACTGTCCAAAATTATACCGAATAAACGGCGTGGGAAAAAGTTATCGCGATACCCTCCATCATGCGTTATCGATATTCACTTCGCCGAACACTCGCGCGAGCACAATGGGCAGAGGGGGCGATATTATATATCGAAGCGAGCAATATGGGATCCGCCGTGCCGACACGGGTTCCGGCGGCGGGCTATTATTATTAATGCATATATAACGGCGCAACAAAGCGATCGTTTAATCGGCGCGGCCGACGATGATTTCGATCTGATTCGCGCGCGACGGGCCCGGCATTACGCATTACGCCACAATGGCGAGCCGGGCGCGTGTGCATCTGCGGAGAATAATAAACGTTATTGCGCCGAATGCGACGTAATTTGATAATTCGCGCCCCGATCGACAATAGCGTTAATGGATTACACCGCCGGCGACGCTAATTTTCAACCAATACGCGAATACTTGCTGCCAATTCGCGGATAACTACTTGCGTCGCGCGTGCAAAATGTGACAAGAAGGTAAAGAAAACATATCCATGTACGATCCATTATTTTTGTTTACATTCATTTACGCGTTTACGCTATTTTGCACTTTATAGCCAGGGACGGCCATTAACCACAATTACCAAGTTATAAGAGAGAAAATCATGAGAAAATATGCTCGCGATGATTTGCGTTTTACAATTCGCTCATTATCGTGACAATATTTTCGCAAATGTTTACGTTAGTCCGGGGATGGAAGTTCAAGGGAGATGCGATGATGGGAGACCGCAAAGCCCGTCGTTTGCATAAACAGAGGAACAGGGGAGGGAAAATGCGAAGGAAGAAGCGAGAAGGGTAGCTAAAATAAACAAAAGAAAAAGTTTGAGGAAAAAAGCACGGAGTTCGAGTTCAAAATCTGCATTTATTAACTTGACTGAACGTGAAAAAGAAATGAGAAATGGGAGGGAAGCAAGAGAGGTCGGACAGGTAAAAACAAGAGGAAGAAAAAGAGGAAGACATTAATTATTGTCTAACAGTAATCTCTCTAAAAATTGGGGAAGAGTGTACAGTGAGGAAAAATATATGTAATATATAAATATAATAAGCAAAGCTAGATAGTTTTATTAAATTTCGTAATTCTCCTGAAAAAAAAGAAAGAGAGTAAGAAGAGAGAAAACAGGACAGATAGAGACAAAGAGAAAATGTGTATCGACTTTGGGCACAATAAAAAAGAGAAAAAAAAATACATTTCGTCCTTTATAAAGAAGATTATTACATGCAGTTACAAAGCACTACATAATTAAATCTAAATTTTAATTCTAGGAGGATAAACTTTCCTCTCTTTCCTCCAGGAAAGATAATCAGCTGCATTTTCTTTTCATATTCTCTCGCATATAATATTCTCCGCGAAAAATATTTATAAGATGAAAAATATGCCGATGAGATGCGATAAAATTCCGTACTTTCGAAACTTCAAATTCCCTTTCATCGACGGGATACACCGTCGTGTATAGGTTTTATCGCGGTCATTTTCTAGCCGTATTGACGGGAATCTCCCTTCGACGAAGCCACGAGAAATTTGCATGGGGCGTAAAATGTGCGCGCTAAGGATAGAAAGAGTACCAATTCGAGCAGCGATGAAAAGCGGGAATAGCGGAGTAGCTGCATCGCGTCGTGCGGCGGTAGAAAAGGATGCCGGTAAAGCCGCAAGGATTTAAACCGGCGTTGGTATACATCCTCGACGGGATGAGAAGGGTAAGGACTTGAGAGAAGATGATAGAGAAACCGTGCATTGCGTTAGAGATGGAGGATTTGGCCAGATAAAAAAAGCGTACTAGTCGTGTCTCGTCTCGTCGGAAAGAGCGTGCGCGCGCGCGCGCGCTCGAACATGCCGGAGGAAAGAACGCGCGCCGTCAAAGCGACGAGAAAAAAAACCCTCCTCCGGAGTCGAGTGAAAAAAATCTCCGCGGTGAGAGAAAATGCTGAATGAGCCGCTATTATTTCATCTGTCTCGCAATGACTCGCTCATTCGCTCTCGCTTGTCGGAAACGCTCTCCTGGAAGCGCGCGTACGCGCGCCGCGAGCGAGAGCGGACGCGGGCGCGAAAGGAAAAATACCGGGTGTGTTTCGGCCATGGTTAACAAAAGCTGTCCGGCACGTACGCAATGGAAAATGGAGTACGGATCGCGGACGGCCGGCCGCCGTCAAAATTACGCACGGCAGAAAACACAAGAACGCGGCCGAAACGCCGAGGTCGGATTTTTTTTCTCTGCCTCGGCCTGTCCGCCGGTGGAAGAAAACAAAGGTAGCGCCCGAGCCGACAACCAACGTGTCCAATTAAAAGTGACAGTGCGCTAGATAGAGACGCTGAAGAGGTCTGTTGTGCCCGTGGAGATATCAATGCACCGCGAAAACAATTTAGAAAAATACACCAGTTTTGAAATATCAAACGGATATGTTTTCCCGCGTGGAGTATGACATGCGAGGATTTCACGACAAGATATCCATAAGTTGCAAAATAAATAGAGAAGAATCGAGGAAAAAACTATTTTGTCAATATGGACGGTAAACATGTGTTATGCAATATTAAATGCGACAAAATGAAAAATAGAAATTAGAATTTTACAAGTGCACAAAGATATAATTAGTAATAAAGATATAAATAAGTAACGTTTTATATCCACCGACATTGTCAAACTGTTAAAAATTTATCGTCGCAAATCAAATTTAATTAAAATCATTATTTAATAGATTGAGAGAAATGCGAGTGACGTGTCATCGCGGATAAATTCGTTACGAAGATAAATACGTTTTAGTAAGCACAGTAATGGAAAATCCGTGTATAAAAACCAAAGTGCGCAATTTCCTATGTTACATCGCGGAAAATTAGATGCACTCAAAATATTCTATTCGTCGAATTAAATTGTATTTGCAGTACCGTTTTACCGATACACGAAAATATCCGATCGGACCGAAAAATATCAGGGAAAAAATGCAAATAGAGATGTAAAATTAACATTACAACTGCTAAAATTGCGTTTTGAAGTAAAAAAATTAAATGACGACCTCGATAACACAAATGTATACAATATTACCAAGCCACTCAAGCGCGCTAAGAATTTGTCGTGTCGGATTATGCTATTCATGCCGACGAGGGCAAGAAATACGACCGCCGGCGTCGGAAATACGCGCTGAAGATTACGTACGTCTGAAAAGGAAGGCGGCGACGGTGGTAGCCGGCGAAAAACCGCCCCTTAGATACGGCGCGCTTTCACCCCCTTCCCCGCTGCCTCGCGAAAGACGAACCTTAGCTCGATAGACCGTCGAAGTCATAAAAGAAAGGGTGAGAATGGCGAACGGGGTTGCGACGAGCGGTGGAAGAGGTACGACGCGCATCGGGCAGGATTATTTGTCCCAACGCGATTCGCGAAAGGGCGCGACACGACCTTCTTTCCTGACAGACGGCGCGACGAAATGTCACGTCTGTAAACGAGTCCGCACACGTCGCGCGCTGTGTAGGGATTTTCTTCCTCTTTACAACCCGACCGGCGGCGTAACGGCTCCGTCCCCGCGGTGTACTTTTCCATTACCGCGCGCGTCCTCTTTTCATACGCGCGCGAGAGATCGCGAAACGCGCCAGTAGAAATTCCGCGTCGCGATGATGACTTGCGGCGCGTGAAAAATGAATGCCACGGTTGTCGCGTAACGCCGTACTAAGAAGTCCCGTCATAGTATGGGGAGTTACGTACACGTGTGTGATTGTGAAAATGATATGTGACCTGTAAATGATATATTTGCAGCATTGCCTATATGTTATATACGGACAGGGATATATTTTGAAACAATTTTCATTAGTATGTGGACTTTTTTTGACATAGAATCGATTATTCTTTTGAATTACAATAAAGATTGTTATTTTTTTATCATACTTATATTTCATTTTCAGTCATTACTAATTGAATATATCAAATGCTTAAATTTAAACGTTTAATATTTTTAATTAACGTGGTTAAAATTTCCATATTTCTAAATGTACAATTTGAAAAAAAGTTCATTCGGTACTTTCGGCAATTTCAAGCTGATAAAAAAATTTTTTTTTTAATTTGATACAACCTTATATTGCTGTTTTTATTGAGAGCGTAAAAACATACTTTGAAAATATGCTTTAAAATTCATCCATGCATTTACAAATATGCATTTATAAAATGCATGCATTTGTAAAATTTTCTATTACGCGCAAATAGAAATACGCGAATTAATTTAATTTAGTTCACATACGCGCATTCATGTACACATTGAATATCCGGCGAAATATTCCCAATGGTTTAAGGAAAGAAACACAATAAATAAAAAGCGAATAATCCTGTTAATTTGCAGCGAACTTATGAAATAATAACAAATTTCCTCTTGTGTTTATGCATTTTTCGTCTTGTGTTTATGCGCATTTCGCAAAATTACTAATTTCATAATCGCGCTCATTTGCATTTTCTATCAGCATAAGATTTTGTCTCCTTTTTTATAAACGTAAGTATTACTATTAATGAATGAATTTCTATGCGGTATTCACCTGAAAATGTTCCTTTGCAAGTATATCGCGCCATAGCGATCGTCGAATATTACGCTCGCGCTCAACGTGAAGCAAGTTTCGCATGTCAATTCGCAATCTTGACGTTACTCTCCCGATTCTTTTCGTTGCCTCTGTACGTAATGGTGGCGTTTAATCGTGACCACTCAGTCGAAAGAAAATTTCTCCTTCTCTTTCTCTCTCTCATTCACATTCGTTCGAGCGTGCTTCGACCATGCGCGCCGCTATTCCCCGACGATAACCGCGGCAGTTCCCGCGGAAAAATGATTTTTCGTCGTGAGTACTGTGCATTACGCCAAGGAAAATATCCCCGAGACCTTATCTCGTTTTGTATTATACACAAATGTGTCATGTTAAAGACATTCGAAGGGAAGGGAACGATCGCGAGAATTATCCTAATGCCGCGAGTCGTAAATGCATAAATTCGCGCCGTAAAAAAGAACAATTGCAAAAACATTTACAGATAGATTTTCAGGATATTTTCATTATCGCTACTTTTCACAAACAGTATGAGGCTGGGTGATATTTATAAAATATATAAAAAAAAATGTTACTAGAATTATAGAACTTACACGTTTTAAGATTTATTTATTTTACTTAAATATTTTTTAGAATTATAAATTCGCACGCAAAATCATGAGTTGATTTTCGAGATACTTAACTCAGTCCATGAAAACTCTGCAATAAATAAATATTACTGTCGATAAACATACCAAGAATCCGTAGCATTTTTGCCATTTCAGGTATTCATTAAAAAGTTATGGAATGTTTGCATTTCTCGATGAAAACTTTAGTGTAGCGGAGCTGCAAACGCAAACGCATTTTCTTCGGAGCCTACTCGAGTTTCCGTACCATTGCCCAAAACAATGCTCGCATCATTGCGTTTAATTCGTTGTATTTATTGTTCGCTAGCTGTGCTAAAGTTTGAACGCACACATACATACATATTTGCACACTTAAATGAGCCAACTATTCTTTTTTTTCTCTCTTTCCGACTTGCTCCCCGATGCGAGAAATAAAAACGTCGGGCTAGAGACATAAAAAAGAGCCTCTAATCCTACGGCTACGAGAGGTCGTCCATTTGACCCGCGTCCGTGGAGGGAAGGTAAAAGGAGACCCCGAGGTACACCAATGATTCGGATATCGGGATCTTGATACCAATGGGAACCGCGTGGAAAAAGGCGGGCAATCGGATGTACGATTCGTAGGTCGGAGGCTGGAATTAGCCGAGGTGCGCACTGAGAGAAGGACGACGCCGAGAGCGGCATTCGTTTTCTGGTGGTACTTCGAAGTACCCCCGAGAACGAGAGAAAGAATGGAGAGAGATAGACACGATAGAGAACGTTGCAAGTGGAAACGGAGAAAAAGGGCTTAAGCGAAAATAGCGGGCAAAGGGCATAAAAAATTGTGTAGCGTGAGATATTAGAAGGGTAGTAAAGAAAATGGGGAGGAAAAGGATAAAATAATCAAAGAATATAAAAATAGATGTCGTATATTAAATATTGTATGAGGAAAAGAATTAATGGAGACGAAAGAAGCGAAGGACACAAAAAACTGGAAAATCATTCACTGAGGTAATATAAAATCTATTAATTCTTTCGTCGAGCTATTATGATAATACATTTTAATGTAATTATTTCAATTAATTTTATAAGTACGGAGAGAACAGAAATTGATAAAAATTTGTAAAAAAATAAGAAAAAAGATACTCTTTCTTAAACAATCGTTTAACGAAACCGAATTCGCAAAACACATCGCGCGAGAAGATCCATTCGGGAAAAGACCACCTTAAATTTTCCTCGCGCTCGGCCGCGTCCTAAATTTCGGTCGAGCCTTGGAGCGTATTTACGACGGAAACTCGGCGGAACCGGCCGGCTCGGTTTCAACTTCCGGAACGACGCGGCGCCGAACGGAAAGCGAGCTGTTTATTTCGCAGCGGTGTTTTACAAGAGGATAAAGCAACGAGCAGAAAAGGGCGGGGGCAAACTCCTGTAATTACCGGGGAGTAGGAAAAAGGGAACCAAGATGAGGTAGCTCGCGGCTGTTGTTCCCTTTAAGAAGATTAGCGTTCGCGCGCAATCCGGCACTTGATAACCAATGGTACTCGATGTCTAATACAATTTAAATTAGCAGACATTTAAATTAGCATACATCTGATAGAGCGTGTAAAAAAGATATTTACTTTCTCACGTGTCACGAAACGATTACAGTGATTCAAAATTCATCAACGTATCAATAATCAATCTATAAAATATCATAGAAGTTGATGCCTACAAAGAATGCTAACAATTTTTATTATACATATAGGATAAACTGAGGCGAATCGGATCAAAGTAAGAATTGAGACCATATTCGTTACATTCATCAATATATTTAACCATGTAAAATACAAATAATTATTATTTGTATTTTAATAAATACGATCTCAATTCTTACTTTGATCCGATTCGCCTCGGTCTACCCTATACAGACAAGGATTATAAAGAGATTCCAGTTGACTACAGCCATTCATTCCATAGAACATAGTTCTTAAAATAAAAATAAAAAATAAGTTGAAGACGAAATGAATTCTCGCTAGCAGGAAAGTAGATGAGAAACGAGAATTTTCCTTCGATTTTCTCGATAGAATTATTTAGCTCGGGCGTCACTTAGCTCGAGATCGCATGTCTTCGTAATGTTTTCCATTGGTCTCTACTTTTAAGAGTCCCGTTATTCTCAGCTGCCTAGGTTACTCCGCACTAAAAAATTTGATTGCCGAGGGTATGTACCCCCATGTTCTATGGCATACAATGGTTCCCATTGTGTTTAATTTCAATCGGACATTCGTACAGTTCTCCAAACGGAATGGACGACGTTCGTTATATACCCGGTGCTCGCGAAAACAGGAAATTTAAGAGACACAAGAATACGAAAAGTTTCTGGTAAAAGGACAGAAACGAAAGAACAGAGAGATAGAGATGAAAAAAATAGAGAGAGCGCGAGAAAGAAAGAGAGAAGAAGAAAGGCACAGGGAAAATCCGTATTGATACTTACAGAGATGAAGGTAAGAGAAAGAAAACGGAGGCGAGACGGTGGAGAGTAGGAGTCCAAGGGAATGATAGCGAGAGAAATAAGACCATCGATAGGAGGCGGCAGCTATCAAAGGAATAAAGGAACCGCGGGAGGAAAGGTCCACGCTATCTCGGCCAAAGAAGTCCCTCGTAAAGGGGGTTGGTGGGTGGAGGATAGGTACGGGGGAGAAAGATACCGGCGTGGAGAAAAAAAAAAGAGGCAGGAAGGATCTGAAGGAGTGAGTGAGGATCGTTTCTGCATTATCTAGAAACGCGGCGAATAAAAAGAGAGCGATATCTACTCTCTCTCTCTCTTTCTCTTTTTTTATTCTCTTTTTCTCTCGCGTGTCAACAGCACCGTGATAGTCTAATATGTACGAGTTCGCGAAATTGTTGGATGAAGCTGCTCGCGGAAGGAAACGCGTCTCTCGTTTACATGTAAACGCTTTTTGAGACGAGAAAGAAAGAGAGGATTGAGATTGAAGACGCTCGCGTGCGCGCGTTGTAAAGACGCGGGTTTTATAGCGGGAAGCTGTGACGCTTCCCTTCCTGACGAAGAGCCGTCCTCTACTTTCTTCCCACGCTGGAAGTACGAAAAACTCGGTTAATTGCTTAAATGTTCTGATTTCAATCTAGCTTTCGTCTCAAAAAAGAAAGTAGGACGTTGAGCCACCGATGCATACTGGACAACAATCTATTTTTCTGATAGCTAAGCGGTAATAAAGTCATTTCATTTTTAATCTAAATTAAAATGTATAAAAATGACGAAGAGCTACGTCGCTGCTTTCACATGGCTTCCACGACTGTGTGCGGCTGATAATTCATTTGTAATACAATCGTGTTGTATCGTATGTATCATGTTATAATAATTAAACAAGGGAATTAATCGTTCATCCCACCAATAACATAAATTCCAGTCGAGTCAATGGCCATATTTCTACTATGAATAATAATACTGTAATTAAATTAATAGAATATAATCAAAATTAATTAATATTAGGTATTCATTTAGAAGATAACGAAAATTCGCTGCAGAGAGAGAGAGAGAGAGAGAGAGAAAGAGAGAGAGAACAAATAAAATTAACTTTCTATAAACGCGGGATTGGCAATATCCGTGCGATCGGGCGATTATCTCGCCGCAATCTCACGCTAGCAGCTTTTAACATTCTCGCAACGTAGTTACCATTTCTCCTTTGGTCTTCTTGTTTCCAGCTGTTTGCACTGCTGTGTGCATATATAGAACGAGATAAGAGCGGAAACTCATATCTATACTAACTCGCGCGAAAAGTTCCTCGGGAAACGAGGTAGAAGCGCAAAATAAGAATAATGAGACGCGACGTGCCGCACATCGAAGAGCGTAGAAAGAAAGAGGGGTGAAGGAAAGGGGAGAGAGAAAAAAGGAAGCCGCAAAAGAAAAAGTTTCCGGCTGGAAGGAAGTCCGTCGTAAAGCAAAAGAAAGACAGCGACACATCGCGAAACAATGGAAAAGCAGCGTGGAAAAGGATCGTATTTGTATCATCCATGAGGAGAACGATGCAAAAGAAAAAAAAAAAGAAAGAAAAGACCGTAGGAGAGCGCAGAGACGGGGGAGGAAGGGGATCATATTTTCGCGGCGGACCCGCGACTCTTTTAATGCAAAATTGGAATGTGTGTTATGCAACGCGACGGTAACTTTTACTCGTGTTTACCGGGGAACTGAGAAAGCAACTCGAAAATTTCACCGAGTAGAGGAGATAGGATTTTCTTTCCGTGCGTGCCCGAAATCCGACAAAACGTCAGTTGTTTCTACATCGCGGGGGAAAAAAGATCGCGCCTGTATCATCCCCGCGAGGAGCGCGGAATATATTGTGAAATAAACCTCGTAGCGGTTTTGTATAAATACAACGAAAAAATATTGTTATAATACAGAGTCGCTTAAGCGTCCTATTTTCTTCTGGCCGCCCTTTTCGCGAATGTGAGGTAAAAAGCAATGAGAAACAGAAGTCTCTCGCGCGGCTCAAGTAAAATAACGGGAATGAGAATAACCGTTAGGAGGTGAAAGGTATTAGAGAAAAGAGATGAAGTGTCTCTTTTCTTCGAGGAAAGCACCTTTCTCGTTTTCGCCGAAAAGAGACGAGAAGGAAAACAGCGTAGAAAGAAAGAAAGAGAGAGAGAGAGAGACGAGAGAAAAAGCGGGAGATCGTATCCGCATTATCTGCAAATGACGTGGGTAAAAAGGAGGGCGGGAGGGAACGGATGGATGGAAATGTCGGAGGCGGGAAACGTGTAATCCACAAGAACCGTTTTAATACGAAATTATTGTCGTCCTCGTTGGTGCGCGCACTTCGAGAACGAGGCTCTCGTTCCTCTCGCGCTCCCCCCTCTCTCTCTCTCTCTCTCGTCCTTAAGCCCAAACGGTACCGACACGCCGCGATATAATCGCGTTTTAGTACTCACCCTCCCCGGGTGTAGCCGAGTCCACCCCTCATTCCACTATTCGCTGCTCCCGCCGTCCTTTTTATTCTACAGCATGGCAGCGATGCAATACCAGCCGGCGGCGGGTGCTCGAGACTTTACGATTTGGACTTCGTTTAAGAAGATTAGGTTTACACGGATCTTAGTTTTACTTGAATTTACGAAATCGCATCCCGCAGGAGATAGGTACCTACTCACGCTCGGTCCTCCGGGCTTTTGCCCGAGTTTAAAGCGGCAAGTCCAAGTGAGACCTCTTAGTTACGGGAAGGTGGCAATGAGAGAGAGAGAGGGACGTGATGAGAAGAACGCGAAAGAAGGTACGCGCGGCGAAAACAAAAAAGTAACGCGTTTGCGACTGATAGTTATTTCGAAACATTTGTTTCCGCAGAAAGCGGAACAGATAAAGGGGAGGACAGGAAAATGGAGGGTACCAACCAACGTGCTTGTTATCCAATGGAGGAAAGAAGTGCTGAAATCATCGTGAAGGTTGGCGGACTTCGGAGAGATTAGGTTCACCAGAATGTTAATTCTTCTACCCTTAGAATTGCAAAATCGTGGAAGTTTATGACGCGGACTTCTCCGAGCCAACGAAATTCGTTTGAAACGAGTGCTCGCTACAAACGCTACAAAAATTTATAGCGCGTTATTTATGCAATTTTTATCGAATGCAATTATCATTAAATGCCATGTAAAATGCGCAAAATAAAATGTATGTCAGATTCTGTGTTCTTTGTGATAAGATTTTCACATTCGGATTTGTCTTCTTTTCGCATCAAATCGAATCTGAATCTAGTATTTAGAGCAAAGGCGTGTTTATTTTTTGGAAAAAAAGACTGATGGCAATACCAATTTTATATTTGCAAATGTTGGTTTCTTTTATTCGATCAACCAACCACGAAACTCAAACAGAAATGTAAGAGTGATCTGATACTTGGGATTTGGCTTTGTGCTAACAACATTGGGTTTTCCTTTGTAATATACGGAAATAACATTTAGAGATAAGACTCGTTCCACGGTTCGAGGGATACGCGCAGAAAATAGGATTCCATTTATGCGATTTCAACGGTCCTCAAGAACACATCTGTCACGCGTAACGAGAAGAACGCAGTATGCTTTGCTAAGCTCATACCTCTTCTTTATGCACTTATTTCTGCGCGTTCCCTCTTAACTCGTTTTCTTTCGGGCAATGGCACAAGATCGCATTGTAAACGCGAAGGATAAAGCTCGGAAAAATCCTTAGAAAAATTCTTGGTGAACGTAACCTCGAGGTTAAAAATGTTTTTTTCCTTTAACTTAAAGAGTTATTTATTTCATCATAAGTGAAATTCAAGTCTCTCTCTCTCTCTTTTTCTCTCCCTCCCCCCCTTTTCCTCTCCTCTCTTCTCCGTTCTGTATACATTATAATGTTATATTGCGAAACACATTTTTCGCATAAAGATGATATATTTTTACAATTACAATGCAAATATAATAAGTCACATTTACGAAAAAATATGAATGTAGAAGTAATGACAGTTATTTATATAATTATAAAATTTTTAATTAACGCGGAGATGTCGCTTTTAAAGATTACAAATACAATGTAATTTTTTTCGCCCTGATTTTGGAGCAAAACCTCTCTCGTAATTAAACAAAATATTCGGTGAACAAGGGATCACGGAGGAACTGCTATTTATGATACTTAAAGAGAAAAAGGCGAAGGTCGTATTACGGTGCAATCTTAATAACCGGGATTTCAGTTTCACGCAAATTTACGAAATCGCGCCCCGAGGATCCGCGACAAGTTTTATGTGAGTTTAATATTGCAGGCCAATTCTTAGAAGCGATAAAATAATGTAATCCATTTTCGAGTGGCTACTTTTGCTATTTTTTTCCAAGCATAATGTTAAATATGTATAGCTTTAATACAGCAACCAGTAAAATAATAATTAACAAGATCCTGATAATAAATAACAGATACAGATAACAATTAACAAACAATATCAAATATATAGTAATTATAGTATCAGAAGGTTACAATTATTAATGTTAAACGATGTTACTATCCGCTGCATAAAATAATAATAAAGTAATGATTACTAGATATTACCGTCATGATCGGATTTCATGGTTAAATCAAAAGAGCGCGGACAAGCGCATATAGATCCTTCGATTCAACGAGAAGTGGAAACGTCGCAGTTCCGAACATTCGTCCCGCTGACATGGGTCTGACTCGTTGATTTTGCATAATTCAGAAGGCATCGACCGCGCGCAGTTACCGCTCGTCTCCTTTTATTGCCAGCCTTATCTCTCATCCACCCTTCTAACTTCCGTTCATCTCGTGGATATCGGGGCCGTGACGACTCGCAGATATGAAATCTAACCCGCCCGTGTTGAAAACGCCAGCACTTTCGTCAGGCGCCGACAAGTCGAAATGGAAATAGGAAAAAAATCTGCTATGGAAAGGAGAGTTATTATGTCGTGAGAGCGCCACAGTGCAGTTCTTGGCAATTGACCCGCGTTACAAGTGAGCGAGATTAAATTAACACGAAAGAACAAAATAAAGAAATCAATGAATAAAGAAGGAAAGAACTATAAGCCACAGAATGCGCCATAAATTATGAATTGTTATTGTAAAGAGATACACTGTGAAGCTTTTACAAAGTATTATCGCTATCACAAGATTTCCACAGCGTATAATGACAATTCACTGAGAAAAAAATGTGATCAGCGTCGACGTTCCGTCAAAAGCAGTCGAGAAGAGTCGTCTACAATAGATTGTCATCCACCCTGTATGCCATCATCCGACACAAAATCTCCGGCGCCGTGATTGCAACCCGTCTATTCCATCTTTATTTTTCTCTTAGTTGCGTTAGCGCGTTACGTGACGGAGTTCGTTGATTCTGTACAGAGAAGTGTTTCCGAATGTCGAGGGAAGGTCAGGAGGGTGCGAAAGGGATCGGAGGGATGGTAAATGGCGTGGAATCGTCGTCGTTTTAATTCTTCAAGAGAATAAAGTCCGGACGTCCTTTCATCCGTGGATGGACCGGCGCGATGAGATCGCCCGAGATTTTGGACGATTGGCACCCCCCCCCCCACGAGATTCCTTTGCCCGTCTCGCAGCGCGGCTTGCCGTAAAGAAGAGAATTAAACTACCGAGTTTTCGCGTGGAAACTTTCGCTGCTCTCCACTCCTTTCCTTTCTTTCCTCTCATTTTCTCTTCCAGCGCACCTCCTTTTTTCTAAGTTTCACCCGCGGGATCCGCTCTATCTATTCTATCCACCGAATAGTCGATCGACATTGAGCCGCGTGGTCGGTCGGCCCGCCCTCTTCCTCTCGCCCCTCTGCTTTTCCTTTTGTTTTCCGCGCGATTCTGTTTTTCTCGTTTCGCCAACGTTTGCAAAGCACCGTTCGCCGCAAGTTATCCATCTTTCTTACCCTCGCGAACTTCTAACTAGCGACTTGCTCCCGCCCCCAATTAAAGGGGCATACTGAGAAATTTTCCGTAGGAGGTTTTCCTATCTTTCCGTACCTTCTTACCTTTCTCTGTACTTCGTGGGTTTTGGTATTTCCTTTTGAACGCGGGCATTCTTCAGGTATTAACGACCGCCCTCAAGGAATCCCCGCGACGGTTTTTCTTTGATCCTTCGATGGTCGAGTAAAACCAAAGCGCGCTTCAATATTCATCAGACGTGCCAATGCATTGTTAGCAATAAAGTATAAAATACATTTTATATAAAAATAAAAATTATAGTTGGATTATATAAAATAATCAAATAACAATATTACCAAACTTCATTTAAAATTATGTAATTGCGAAATATGGGAAAATGATTTGATTGTTAAAAAAAACTGTAAAAATTTTATAAAAATTTACAATTAATATGTGAACGTAGAATAAATAGAGAAAGATTTTTTTCTATAAAAAACATAGGAAAATATTAGTAAAAGGTAATATCTTTCCAGAGGGTAAAGTGGGGTTATTTAAGTTAGTTAAAGAAAAAATTGAATAAAAAAAACTTTCAAGATCTAAAACTCTTGGAAGCAAAATTTTTAATCAGGTGTTTAAACAAGCATATAAGGAGTATGTGAAAAATACTGCCAAGGTTTTTAGATTTCTCTTGAAAATTTTTTATTCAATTTTTTCTTAATTTCCCTCAAATAGCCCTTCCTTACCTTAATCTTATTTAATTAGTACAAAAAACTATAATAGTTACATGAAATTGGACTTTTTGTATATTTATATTACTGGATAATTGTAGTTGTTTTATTTTTTTGTCACGAATTAAAATCTCAATTGACCTACTTTAAATCTTTTTAGCTCTTCGTCCTACATATATAAAAATGGGCGTTCCAGACATATGAATAAATTAAAAAAAATGTTTAAAAAAAAATACGGATAAATATTTATTTTCTCTTGTTCTACTTTCAGTTGAAAAAAAAAAACAATTGTCACAGCAGAGAAACTTATTTATAGATTAACATCAGATTTCCAATCTGATTCTAATTTTACCATTTTAATTTTCTGCTAATTTGACTTTTTCCTAACACATGTCACGCAGAGAAACCGCGGAACGCGGATTTTTTTACGATACGACTGAGTTTTTCATACGTTTCATTCTTTGACAAGTTGGCTTCTGAAGAAGCGCAGGTATGCCGTTTCGAGCACGCGCGCGTTACTTCCAATTTCAACAATCCAACGGCAAAATTCGCCGAGAAGTCGATATCATTTTTCCAAGCGTCCCGTCGCAATTTTCCTTTCATTCTCATCATTCTCGCGAACCGAGCACGAAAAATCCGCGGGGATACGCTTTCATTCAACCGCGCTGCCGCGACTCTTATCCATTTTTATTTTTACGTTCGCCTCTTACCGGACCCCGCCGATAATCCACTTCTCCTAATTAAAGAGCGGTACGTTCCCACAGGACCTTCCAAAAAGTCCTTGCTGCGGTAACGTTCTCGGCTCCGGTCGTCATTCTCTTCTCCTCAATTAAGCGCGAACCGCTCCGAAAACGTCGTCGGAACAAACGAGAAAAGTGAAGAAAGAGAGAGAGCGAGAGAGAGAGAGAGAGAGAGAGAGAGGGAGAGGGATAGGAAAAAAAAAGAGTCCAGCCGGATTCCCGCGTTTTTCTTTTTTATCGCGACGTTCCGCCACGTTTCGCCCGAGAGGGTGGCAGCGGTACAATCTAAACGCGAGATCAGATTTATATTTATTCCCGCCTCGTTCTCGCCGCGGCCACTCGACAAATGGCCGCACGAGTAATATATCAAAGCTAAATCTCGCCGCGGAAAATGCGGGAAAGCGGCCGCGCGCCGCTGCGTCGCCGCCACCGCGCGCCAGCTGCCCGGCCCTTCGTGTCGTCGCGCGTATTCCATCAAAACTTAGACCGAGAATTGTGTCCGAGCCGCGCGCGATAATTGCCTTCGCGCGTTAATTAATACTCCAAGAATATTGCATCGCAATGACGTAATTCTTACGCCGTCTATATAAGCGCTTCCGAGTTGTCCTTAAAATTTGGAGAACTTTTCCACCGGGTACCTATAATAATCTCACACAGCTCGACGACCGCGGGACGTAATAATTTATCATTCACCGCGGATTACATAAACATATCAATGCAGGTAGGAAAGACTCGTAATTATTACTCAAATGGATTAACGTACTAATTAAATAACATCCATGTATACACTCCTATTAATTTATATCTAATTTAGATCAAAGTGAAATTCGCGCTTGACACCGGAGAGCTATCACGAAGAGTAACAACAGTGCTTCGAACACGTACCGCTTGTGTAGTATTTAGGAATATTAACAAATGGAAATGCACGTTTGCGTGCACCATCTGCATATGACAGACGGCAATCTCTCGCGATCTATTAGCATTAAAGTATTAATGACACTGTATTATTAAAGCAGCTGTCACACACATAATCTCGCACGTGCGCGACATTATAAATCGTAACGCTCGCGAGTGCATTTGTCCGACGTCGGCGCTGGAAGGGAAGTACCGGGGCACGAGCGGCCGCGGGTGACAAATGAAGAAAGAACCACACTGACGAAGCACGCTATCGGCCGTTACGGCGTTGGACCGTAACATAAGCCGCCTCCGATGAGCAAGAGGCGTGAGTTTGTTATACAAGAATTCTACATCTTGAGACATACCGTCGCGTGCTGCGCGAAGAAACGAACTCGAACTTCCGCAATCTTGCAGCCCGGCGCAACCTCCTTCGGCGTTAAAGCGGAGTACCGTCAGTTCTACGGTTTTGTTTTGCGAAAATAGTATCTCGAACGATGTTGTTCGAGAAGCTTTGAGTGAACCTCAGAAGGATATATGTATGCAAAGAATAAAATGTAATATTACGAGTTCGCGTACCATAAAATACCAACTGCAAGAAAAATCGATAGAAATATATATATATATATATTTCATTTCTCTCTTGTAAAATCGAAAACAAAGCCTTCGCAAATAGAGAAATTGATGTATATCAAGATTGCCAAACATTAAATGTATTTCGTCTTCATTTCTTCGCTTATTTCTTATCACCAATGTGTTTTCTAGTCGACGATTATTAATTCGCCGTTAAAACATGCGTGACCGCGATTAATAGTCGTATTTCGTTCACGCTATTAATCGCAACAAAAACTCCCAAATGCAACATCTAAATGAGAAGTATATACGAGGAATATTCATACCGCGCTGTGTGCGCCCGGCTTCAGAAGAAGTGCCTCTAAATCGGAGAAGAGAGATCCCGTGTAACACGGGCGGAAAATAGGTAGCGACGTGAAATCCCGCGTGAGGGAAACCGAGACTGTGCCCGGATTGTCGTAAATCTTGACGCGGTTTTCCCCTCCACGATTTTTGGTCACGCGTGCCGAGTTTATGCTCCGAATTAGACGCCGGGTGGCTACAGAGGAGGGATAGGTGGAGGGAAGAAATGGAGCGGGGTCGAGATTTCCTTCTGAATGTCCAGGAAAACACAGGTTTTTTTTTTCCTTGAAATCGCCACGTGCCCGCGCCCGCCGGTTTTCCACAACATTGGGAAACGCCATATGGCCGAAGGGTGGATTCGTGCTACTCTCCCCTCGGTCGTCGCGACAACGATTTCAGCGTCTCGTGTCTAGACGACGCACGCGACACGACTTCGCGCGTGGGTGCTGTTTTCATTCGTACGAGTGTGTGGAGTACTTCGCCTCGCATGTCAAAGTGACACACGTGATTTTAAAAATCTTATAGGGTCGGTGCACTATTTGTGGCCGCTTTAAAGCCGTTTTTGGCCAGTATTTACTCTCTAAAAGTAAATCAGTGAAACTCACTGCGATTATACACTGATTGTCAGTATTAAGTATATCACTGAAAAATTCAGTGGTATACTTAAAATTCATGTATAATTGGTTTTACGACAAATCTACTCTCTATAAGTGAAACTTACTGTCAATCAGCGATTATACACTGATTGTCTGTGTTAAATATATCACTGAAAAATACAGTGATATACTTAACACTGACAATTATCAGTGTGTAAGTTTCACTGATTCACTTATAGAGAGTAAATTTATCGTAAAATCAATTATACATGCATTCAGCAAGTGAGTGTGATCAGCAGAAATACTGTAAAAACAAAATTCATTTATTACTATAGGGCCAACAAGAAGCATAAATTAAATAATTCGAAATCTGTCGAAGTGGCCAAAACTGAAGCAATGGCCAGAAATGGTGCACCGACCCTGTATAGAAAAAGAAAATCGCAGCTCCTCTATTTAAACAAGATAAGTAGTCACAATCTCGAGGTTAATATCGAAAATATTTCTATATAATTTAATACCAATTTCGAAAACAAATTTATAAATTTTCGTTTTACTTGTTATTTAATCGACGAAAATCTGAAATAAAAGCTTGGATTTATAACAAATATTAATAGAGATTAAAATCGTATTTTAATCTCGTTTAATGCGAATTCTTCGGTTTTTTGAGCGTTACGAGAATTTAATCTCATTAATGCTCAAGTATAAAACGCAATAATATTATAAAGTATTAAGTGCTATAACAAATAATTTACTGCATTTAATATTTCCACATACATAAAATACGCAAAAATATTTTATATACATAAAATATTCTTTAATTATTCCGTGTTACAGAACAGAATTGCAATAAAATAAATTTCATATTTTTACTATTATTTTTCACTCTCATGCATTATATTCAGCTAATACTATAAGAAGACAAAACGTTATGCATTCTAAAAAATTCATATAATCGATATCAAACCGACTTAGTCTTCTTCTCACACGCGACAATATCTTTCTTTTACGCAATTTTATTTTTTTCAACTTCTCTTCAAGGAAGTTTTGTCCCGTGTTCTTCTAACACACCCGTTCTCGACATATGTTCTTCAGAACAAAAAAAAAGTAAACTCCGAAACAAGAGAGCGGCACGTTTTGACAAATTAAACGGCTCGTGCGACATGTCGTCAAGGAAATAAGTAACATGCCACATTGGATACGCTTCGTTTTATGAGATAAAAAACGGGAAACATCGATTTTAATCTGCAAACTTTGAAACAGATTTCATAATCTTATTTTATGAAGTTACGAAACTTCTAACTTTTAACAATATTGTCAGTACTATCGCTATTTTACAAAATATAATCATAAATTTTAATTGCAGAGATTTTTAAAAACATGGCATCAAATTCACAAAGCGTGCTGCGTAATTGATATTTACTAAATATTATCAAATATTACCAAATATTATCAAAATATTAAAACATAATTGAAAGATTTGAATAACATGATAAGAATTATTACAAAATTTATATCACATTATATATTATCTTGTAATATACTTATATGCGGCAATTTTCGTCACAACTGTTGCAGTTTTACAAAACATCTGGAGTAAAATAATAGACCAAATTAAAAAAAATTAAATGTCTTCCTTGCGCATAGTTAATCGTTACAAGTTCTGGATTTTGTCACCCTTTTAATATTTCCGCCCCGATCCAATAAGCCGCGCAGCCAGCCACGTCCGAGAGTCTATAAAAATATTTTAATAAATAACCGAATGCCTCAATGCACAGATTTTCAAATCCGCACGGAATGGAGATACGCCGGTTATATCCACGCGCATCGCGTATGTTGCGTGTATATATCATCTCGCGCGGGTTACAGAACGGGGAAGAATATGCGACTGTGCCCGTGTTAATAATCCCCCGTATTATCCGGCGATTTTTATCCCTCTCGGCGCCGTGGAGAGCGCTCATGGAAACGCGTATTTCATTCGAAACGGTTGACAATAAAATTCCCAGAAAATAAAACTGTAATTCCCGCAGAAAAATGCGACTTCCCTCTAAAAATGCAGCGCGCGCGCCGGCAAACAGAATTTAATTCTAGCACTGCGCGCGCCAGTTTGTTATTAATAATCGTACGCTCTCCCCCCGGCGCCATCGCCGTTCATTTCGTCCGATGTATACACATATATATATATATAATATGTGTGTGTGTGTGTGTGTATGTATCTATATATATGCGGGGAAAAAGTAATGAAAATCAACTTCGTGGCGATGTGGTTCATTACCGTTACAATCAAATATACCACGGGTAAATCCGACCAGCGGTTCCGGAAGTACTAGCGCTGCTTTGATCCTGCAGGTACCTCGTTTAAGAAAACACGATTATTATTTCATTGCTACGCACCAATTCGAAATGATGAATACCGAGCCCATTGTGCCCGGCGATTTCGGTGGATTTTCGTCCACGCTATTTCAGCTTATGTGTATGTTGTACTATAAGTGAACGTAGAATGGGTGCACCATTATTTATGAGATTTGTCCGCGGTGACAAAGCATTAGAAATGATTTCTTAAGATATGCAAATATGTGCGAGTGTCACAAGAAACGTCAAGAACATTAATCTAATAAAATTAATAAAATTTCTAATGCAACTTTTTTGTAACTTGTCACTTAACATCTAAAAATTAAATTTTTAACGAGCCCATTATCACTCAAATATAAAGCTATACAATATTTATAAAGATATTATAAAGATACAATATTTATGATATGCATGTTTCATATGTCTGTATAAACTAAAAGTTTTATAAGATTTTCTGGTATGTAATGCGTCCACTATATCATCATTCCAAGTTACTAGCATAATGCCGTCCAATGTTTTGTTCCTATTGGGACGAATTACATAAACTGCAGCCGAACGCGAAACCACTATATTTCTTCATAGAGTCCTGTAGTTAAATCGAGGCGAAACCGAGGATCCTCGGCCATCGATTATACGCAGATAGTGCAGGACAGGGGGGAAAAGAAATTTGTAGCGACGGCGTGCAATGAAAATTTACGCCAATCCGTGCACCTCCGTCCTCCTCGTTAAAGCGCAAAAACGTCAGTGGACGCGCGCTGTAAATCCAACGATTGTCTGGCGTTTAAAGGGTTAATCGATAACGCGGTTATGAGTCCGCCAGGGTTCCGGTAACGACGGCTCGGGCATGGAGCGAACGGCCGCTTCATCGTGTTGCGACACAACGATGCGCACTTACCGCCCGTACTCTGTTAGCGACGTTATTCGATGCTCTATTAAAGAGAAAGATGATATGCGCCGCAAAAATAGACAGCGTCGCGCTAACAACCCCGGCTTTTTGTTACTACGCTTGTATAGCACTCACCACGGCTTTCCGAGGGACATAAAATATAGAAAATAAGAAAAGAAAATATATGATTAGTAAGAAAAAAAAAAGAAACTCTCTACAAATTGACTCGATATTTTTGTGAAAATCGAAATTACAAGCATTCTCTTAAAATCACAGCAACATAATATGATTATGATGGGCCCGTATAATATTTTTCAACGTTTCATAAAAATATAAAACTGAGAACATATATGTTTTTTTCCTTTATTTTCATTTTTTATGTTATTTCCATTAGTTGAGCAGAGGGCATCGCAAAATATGTGCGAGAGAATAAATAGGTGAAAAAAGCGAAACGTTCATCATTGCAATTAAATTGCAAGCCAATTAAGTTAACGACGCTTCAATTACTTTTATTATTTATCCGCCATATAACCGACTGATAGTTTCGAACTTTGACATTTAATATCATTTAGCGAGTGTACCGGGAAGTAAAGGGATATAGATATTACTTCGTCCTTCGTACCTCGCTCGCGGACGCGGTTAATAAAGAAGAGTAGTAACGTTAACATATCCGCGCGTTTGCGTTTCTATTTCATTTCGTAATTTGAAGTGGAACGAGAGTGCAAAGGCAAGTAAATAGATTCCATCGTTTCATCGCATGTACGCGTGTTCGGATAACGTATTGAAAGTACTGCGGAGAGAGAAAGCGCGTGAGCAGAAAAATATTTTACGACCAATAATGTATTAATTTCACCGTAGCGTCAATTCAAGGTAAAACGTCTCTTCTGTGCCGCGCCCTACATTTTTTAACAGCACAGTTATCAGCGGTTTTTATCAGATTCGTGTACTCGTGGTCTTTGACTTCGCTGACTTTCATCACGCGTGGAAATGTTTTTTTTTTTTCGTTTATATCCGTCTCGAAACAAATTAACAAAGTCATGATCACATTTGGCATTAAACATGCCGTCGAGAATATGGGCCAGGTATCGATACTTCAGTAACCATCTCCCAAACGGGATGTCGGATAGCAGCTCGAGACTAACTCCGCTATCGCGGTTGCATCTACACGCAGTTGCGATACTGTAACAACTCTCGCGTCCCTTGGCTGCATCTCAAGGTCTCTCTCTCGCTCTCTCTCTCTGCTCCTGCCTTCGTCTCACTCTCTTTCTGCATCCCATAGCGTAAACCACATGGGTCCAATAAGCTTCCGGGAAGACGGTAGCTAGGCTCTGCTGCGGCGCAACGCGGCACGGGCACGGCGCGGCGCAGCAGCTCTCGTTTGATCCCGCGATACCACCAGTTTCGAGATCACGGACTAACCGCAGAGAGAATATCGGATAACACCGCGGGCAGGTTTTGCCACCCACGCTTAAGGTGGTGGCTCTCGCTATTACCGGATGGCGGTTTCGGTTACTTGCGGCGCCGTCGCCGGTAGGACAGGGGAGAGAACTGCGAAAGTTTTGCCAATTAAGCGGGGCCATTAAGTCGACCGTTCGGTTCATTAATGAAACATCAAGACACTTATCGATAGTTTGGGTTGGGCGGGGCCTCCCCTTCGCGGTTTTTCGCAGGCTACGTTGATGACGATGCTGAATTCAACGATGCTGATTAAATGGCACAGATCGCCACCGAGGTCTCGGACTAATGAGGTATTAATGCTGCTTTGTTCTCCTACCAGTTTGTAAGTTCTTGCGATACTAAGTTGCAACCAACATGATGTAGTACTTGGGTATCGAAGTAAGATAAGATATAATTTGGTGGTACCTAATAGTATACTCCATAGCTAAGATAATTCTTAATATAATTTTAAATAATTTAAAGAGAAAATGTATTATTAAATTCATTATTATCTTTATTTTCGTGTTATCTTCGTTTTAATTGAAAAATTATTTGAATAAATTAACGTATTATTATCACTTTCTGAACTTTCAAGAGAAACATAAAATATCACTGGCACGTTCATATCATGTCATACGTTAATTTTTAATTTTAAATGTGAATTCTTAAACTTTAAGTCAAACTTTTAATGTAAGTTGTCTTCTCCTTCGGAAAAATAATATAATATTAAAAAATTATTAATATATAGTCTTAGACATATGATTTTCACTCGAGAATCAATAATTAAATTACGAACAACAGAACTTCGTCATGAAATTATGTTAGAACAAACTTTATTTGAGTTTCTCAATTAAATTGTAATTTGCGTAACAAAATTAACTCTTAAGAATTATTTATTAAACCGTCATATACGAAATTAAAATCTCAAAACTAGTTCTAGTTAAGTTCTACAATAGAAGTGCAGCTATAAATGCAAAACCTTATTATTTGTTTTCACATTTAATAATTTTGATTTCCTGTTCCGGTGTAACGGCCTGTTTCCGATAAAAGAAGAAGCGCGAAACCGAGCTTGTGGTATCCGTTATAGTTAGTCGTTTACTTATCCCATAAAACTTATTCTATATACACGTTGTAGAAACCGTACCGGCGGCGCGCCGCACCGAAACTCCCCGTAGGAATGATAAAAGTAACGGAAAGTAGAGTGTGACGAAGAAAAAGATCGGATTAAAGGATAAGGCGATCCTGGTAAAGTCGTAAGAAAATCAGGAAGACAGAAACTCCGTGGCGTCCCTACCTCGCACGAGATAAAAGAACGAGAAAGTCTCCTTCCAAATCGGTCGAGCTGTTAGGTAGTTTCGCGTATCGTTTTCGACTCGGTCTCTTATCAGAAAGGGATCGAAATGTACAGGAACCAATGGTAGTAAAACATAGTGGATTTAATTCCATTAATTCAATACAAGAGTTGTAATGTTTTTTTTTTTTTTTTTTTTTAGACAACTCTGAAAGCTATATCTCATAAATGAATCTTTGCCTTTGATTTCACAAAATTCGTGCAAATAGAAATATCGATATCGATATTTACGATATCAACATTTGCATTGTGTTTTGCTTTGTAAACAATATCAATAGGAATTTGTAAGTAGACAACTGGATCTAATCAATTATGAAAAAAATATCAAGAGAATTTTAAATATTCGGACGATAATAACTCTAATAAATTCTAGTAATTTTCCAGATAAAGCATAAAAGTCGTTATAAAGTGAGAAAAATGTGTCTGGTAGGAGCATAAAGAAAAAGTAATATAAACGTAAAAAATAAATCTACAGGTAATTAGGATCCCGAAGGATATCCTGCACTTGCGGAATCATTTATACTGAAAGTTTTGTTTGTTTAATAGTTACCCCTTCTCCATCCCTCGTGGAAGGTTAGTGAAGCTCTCGGGGAGTTCCCTGAGAAACTCGGAAAAACGAGGACCATGTGGTCCTTCTTGTTCCGATAAAAAGAGTCTAGGAGAACAAGAAGAAAAGCTCGAATCCAATGAGCTCTTACATGTTAGCACACATACATGCATTGACCAAGAGTTATTCCCTCCCATCTTCCCCTACCGGACAAAGACGATCGTCTCTGTGTGTATCCTGAGGTCCAGCTGAGAGAGATCTCCGACGCGTTCCCGATGCGTTCTAAGCTTAGACAGGACCCTCCTCGCTGTATTTCCTGCTTTGGCGAAAGCGCGCAGCAGTAAATTCACGAAACTGTCGTAGGGGATGAAGGGGACGGAGATAAGGGCGAGAAGAGGGTACCGACGATAGAGGGAGGTCAAACGAAGACGACCCCATGTACCGACATCGAAATGGAAGCTCGCAGTGAATCCTCGTTAACACACACGCGGCGCTACTTCTACGTTTGGTTAGATTCGAGAAACCCTCGCCCTCTAAAAGAGGAATTCGATCGACCCTTTCGTTAGGGTTAGCCGACCGTCTGCGCGCCTCACCTTTCGAGATCGCCCTCCGTCACCAGCGGGAAACTCTATGGACGAGATTGCGTCTCGTCCGGGGTTTTCGGAGCTTCTGATCCAATATCAGCGACCGGATATATCGATGTTCGCTGGAAATTTTTGGAAAGCTATTGGAGCTCACTGAAACGTCCGATAATCGAACGACAAAGGATGCCTAAATCTTCCTTCTTTGATCCTCCAAGAGACCGTTGGATTCATTATTCTTGCGATAAAAATCCAGTTTTTTAATTCGACTACAGTTTCATAATTTAAATTGAAAAAATATTTAACTAAAGCCGAAAAAATATTTAACTGGACCTGTCGTGATTATTAAAAAATTAAAAGAGAGAGCTTTTCTTAAATAAAATTTTTCGAAAAAACATTTTATGTTATTATTGTGCGAGAGAGGTCATATAATTTTTTACAAAGATAGACTGTGCTGGAATTTAAAAATGTACCTCTACATTTTCGACAAGGTTTATTTTACGTTACGAAAAGATTGCGCACTTCTTCTTCGAAAGAGAACTAGGAAGAGATCACGTTCTGTTAGAGATATTTCGAAATACGATTCGATCCAAAACTGATTAGATGAGTTTCTCGGATAACATGTACGTCAAATAAAATACCTCTCACGTCAAACTCGTAATTTAAGAAAATAGAATATTCTGATCAAAATTTTAATCGAATATTTTTTGTTGTAAAAACCTGTATTTAATAAATGTCCATCAAAGACCGTTTATTCTAGAAATAAATCGTAAAGCTTATGGTATCTCGAAACTTTATCTTTACATCTCCTTTCGAAATAAACAAATTAATTAGATTTATTAAGTATAGCTTATATATATAAATTTTATAGACCATGAAACTAATAGTAAAGTTATACGGAGCATTAATTGAAATTGCGAAAAGCAAGATAAACGCGTATCCTATTTCTCAGTGAATTAAAATAGCATCCTTACTTGATTGGACGAAAACCGAATTAAACTTACGAGCAAATAGATGAAGGAAAATATAAATTTACATTTTGTTTAGCTAAAATTTAGAGGCTAAGAGAATTTATATTCAATTACTTAATTCCAAAGTCACTTGACAGCTAAAGTACAGAAATGAGATAATAATACTGCGACAGAAATGCATTCCATCAAAAATGAAACAATTTTAGCGTGCAAAATTTGAGAGATCTGAAATTAAGATCTAAAGGATACATAAAGAGAAATACGATGTAATAATTGCAAAATTAATAGTATCGCATTGTCTTTTGTTGAAAAAAATTGCCATATTTCTTACTTTATTCTCTAGTACTCATATTTAAAAGGGCATCTGGTATTCCTAAGGTATCCTGTATAACACGCGAAACTCTCTCGTGCAAAGAAAATTTCCGTCCTCTCTCCGTAACTCTCTTCTCGATAGCACAAAGGAATTTTTCGTCAAGGAAACTTCGTGCGATGCACAAATGCATGTCGCCAGCATTCTCTGGTGAATTCTTCTTCTCGAGCATCTCGTGCTCGATCGACGAAGCGCAGCTTAGATCTCGGTATCGGAGATAGGCAAAAGAATACGGCGATATTCTTGAGAATGTGCTAATATATGTATAAAACTAATTCAGCGGAAGTGTGAATAACTGACCACAAAGTGAAATGAAAGCTAAATAGCAAATAACGCACAATGTGCATATATATGTGAGCCTTGATGTACATGTTCATCTAAATATGAAATCTGCCGCCCGTCTTGCGCATCCGCAAACATTACTGGCTTGTGCCTTAACATTTTTTCCAAAGAAATAATTGAATCTTATATTGCTGTCATTTTTTTTCATCACATTGATATTACTTCCTTGTATTACTTCCTTGACTTAAGCCTCTGTGTTGGCTGTATTCTTTCAAGATTGTACTTTATTTCCGAAAAATAGCGAATGTACAACGCAATACTAATTCTATTCGTCAACGAGATTAGAAACACGCCTCGTGCAAGTAATTGCCCATCGGCCGCTTCCTCGAATGTACCTTACGCTCCCACTGTGTTTGTCCCTAAAGTAACAATTTCCTAATTTGCTCGCCGGCCGTAGGGGAAACGTGTCCCAAGTTACAATAAATTCAGAGTATCTCATTTTCTCTCCCTTCATGTGCGTGTCTAATAAAAGATGCACGAAACGAGATAGATAGTATATTATACCGGGCGCGCAAATATACATTCATCCCCTCTTGTTTTACCTGTGTTATTCACTATTTCATCTATATGTAATCTCAGGATCAAAGTTCATATATGGATGATATAAACACGCGTGACTGCGTTAATAACTGTGCTGTACTGCAGCAATGATCATCGTCATCATACGTCATCATACATCGGGAAATTGACAAAGCCACGAGCAGCGTGCATTTGATTGTCGTAAAACGCGCAAACTGGCAATTGGCATTCTAATCAAATGTCCTCGATCTGTAATTAGTTAGCCGAGCGGTTTGTAATTCTGATGACAGTCAAACCGTTCCAATCGTTATTTATTGCATAGCGATACAACGATCTTTATTATTGATTCGTAAAATTTTACTTATTTTTTTTAAACAATTTTAATAATTTGTAACAACAGTAATAACTGTAAAAAAAAAGAACAAGAATCGAGGAATTCAAAAAAAGAAAGCACAAAAGGAATTAATTCCATCGAGTGCTTCGATCAACCGTGTTCCTAACGATACTATTGAAATGTCCCCGTTTGAGGTCACCCCTCGTCTTTTATCTTTCATTCCTGTCGCACTCCCGTATTGTTGTCTGTACATAACAATGAAAAAGTGGACGAGGGAAGATAAGAGTAATCCACAGTGGAGGATGAAAACAGCGGAAAGAGCTAACATCAAACTGTGAGCTTAATTAGATGAACAGAATAAAGCAGAAAGAGAGAGAGAGAGAAAACTATCAAAATGAAAAGGAAAAAAAAGAGTTAAGAAAACTAGCACTCGTCGTGTCATGCGAAGTAGTCGATCGATAAAAGGCGGCATCGATTCCACCCTCTTGTAAGCGACGAGACCTCGTCTTCTCCCTCTCCCTCTCGCATATCGGGCGCCTCACGCACGATAGTGCCGTTTTCCGCGAAAAGAAGAAAGAAGGGAAGGAAAGTACACACGACGGGGAGGCGCCGTCGTGGGTCTCGCGTTGCCGCCTCGCATGTTCCAGGATGTTGAATCTTTTATGCCGACGACGCGCTAGCTCACTTATCTATAGTTTATATCGGCGCGGCAGACGATCTCGAAATTCAACGCTCGAGGACATCGCGCACTGACATCGCGAAATTTTACGCAGTTGCCATATATATCGAATGTCGTGTCAAATAAATTTAAGATCGTGGAAATTTCTGTTTTTCGCGAAGAATCGACAAGCGGCGAACTCGTAGAAAAACTCAAATGCAATTGTTAATATCGATTATCGCAGCTAAATGAAAAGAAGTGAGATAATTAAAATTATGAAATATTTGAATTTGAAAAAAAAAAAGAATGAAATAGATACCGTCCTTTTTTTCGGCCGCTGATTTTAATTCAGCGGCGCGATTTGATCGGCGTCTGTCGATAATTGATTGATACAAGGTTGCGCACAATTCCCGCGACGATGTCAAATAATTACATAGAATTACGTACGGCTTTCTGGCTACGGAATGATTAATTGCATCGTTCCGGTATTAGCATACACAAGCCGTTCTATTTTGGCGATGGGTCGCGGCATTTCCGAAATTGATTAATCGCCAAATAAATGACGAAAGAGTGAGAAAGAGGGACGTAGGCAGTCGAGACACTCTCATCGTTCGTTCGCTCGAACAAGCCGAATACATTCATATCGCGGAACACGGAACCGGGAACATAGTCGTGAACAGCTGCGACAGACAGTAGCCTAGCATGCGCGCGAGCTGGTGTGGATCAACGAGAGAAATATTTCGGCCTAAATGCGACCTTATTAGGAAATCTGGCAATTGTTCAAAAAAGAAATCTCGTTTCACTGATTCCTTGTTCTTTAAAATTTTAACGAACGTTTCGCAAACTAATCCACTATCGGTTTTAAAACGGTGCTTTAAAGACATCAAGTACTTTGCAAAGGAGAAAATCTCGCAAGTCTCTTCACGTTTCACGTACGAAGTTCACAATTAGATGAGAAAAAAATTTGAGCGTTTTTGACATATTTAAAGGAACTTTGTAGCCATTATCCTAAATAATCGAATTATTATAACAACCTTACGTGCTCTTTTCAGAATCTTTCCTCATCGCGATGAATATTCCATCAAGAGAATCTTTCGGAGAATAACCAAATCTGTGCTTACCTGCAAAAAAACAGAGAAAAAAAATAGAATTAGCAACCAATCGACAAAATGCATAAGCAGATTAACTTTTATAACGGCATTCAAATTGCAATTAAACATTCGTTTCGGCAAACTTCGCCTGCCTTTTGTAAAGGGAAAGAGCAGGTGCGATCGATTAATTTCTCGATTGTTAACTCGACAATTCTGGAGGCCATAATTTTATCGTTGATCCACAACGCACATCGTACCTTCACAAAAGTTAAACGCAAGTGTGCGCGTGGATAATCGATTGCTTTCCGATGTTCCTAATAAATGTGCGGGTTTGCTTTGTACCGAACAAATACATGAACGTGGTACGAGTTACGACACAAACGATCGTTGCGAGTACAATACGTGATCACCGGTATCAGGCGAACGCACGCTTCGATCGGGTGCCGACTTTTGTAATAACAGGGAATTCAATTTGCTCATATGGAAAAGACATTTCCCCCCCCCCCCTCATTCCATAGATTCTGCTGTTCACGATAAAATATTTTTAAATTTGTTGTTGAAGTATAAAATAAGCAAGCAATAATTTGAAAAAGGCACACGTAATAATATCGGGAAACTATAAATATACATTTATATTCCCTCTAATAAAATATAAAATGTTAAGAATTTATACCGCAACATTTTCATGGAGACATTTTCATTTTCGATACTGTCATTGTTAATCGATAAACATGTACAATCGGAGCTACTTTCCGTCGAATAAATATGCAAACGTGGAATGTATTTTAAATTCACGAGAGGAGCATGCTCGATAGTCGAGCGCGATAAAAAGGGAAACAGTAATAGATCGAGAGTATCAGAAGAAGAAAAGGGAAGAGCACGTCAGAAGAAAAGAGAAAAGGACGCGTACATGTGAAAGCCAGGCTGGCACGACGGACCATGCGTTCTGTCATACGACGCAAATGTATCGCTCTATCGTCCATCGACGTGCTCGCATTGCGAAGTCCCTTCCACCCTCACATACACACGTATATTGTGGCTCCATGGAATTTGAAGAGGAAAGGAAGGTTCAACTGGACGGAACAGGATATACCTCGTAAGAGGAGGCACTCTGTCGCGCCGTTATCCTTTTCTTTTTTTCAAGGTTTTTCGTACTATAACTTTTTCGTACAACTTTTTACACAATTGCTGTATCATAAATAATATAATCTAATAATGAAAAATTATATAATAATCTATCCTAATTAACGAGTACATTTTTTAAAATTGAAAATAAAATCAAGAGAGAAAAAATTTGAAAAATTTAATAATTTACATAAACTTATTGGTAAATATAATACATGAAAATATTCCCAATATTAAAGTTCAATAAAATTACAGATTTATGTCTCATCTATATATGTAATATTTATAAAAAATCTTTAAATAAGTAAAATAACTAAAAAGAAATTTTCTCTCTTAAAATACATAATAAATTAGAGACGATAATACTCCTAATTTTAGCAGACGGAAGAAAAACTAAACGCAGCATTAAACGCGTGAAAGACTTCCACGTGACCCTCATTAATTAGGGAAACTAAAGATGACCATCTGCTGTCCCTCAAGCGGCGTTACTAAAAGTAGACACAAGAGGGAACAAATTCGGCGTAAAGTGACACTAAAAACCGGAAACTTCAGTGAAATCTACTTTAGAATCCCTTTCACGTCCGATTCGTATATTCGAAACTTAAGAATTATTTACATACACGATAATAATAGTAAAGTTATATATGAATTCAATATAACATTCCTTCTTTCTTCTCCCCTTTTTAAACTCACAGATAATTAATAAGAAATTTAAATTATTTAATCAACTTATATTTAATATATAGTTATTATTGTAATTATAATTTAAAACATCTTTATAGATTTAAGTTATTTAATAAATGTTCCACTTTCACGAAAGTTCGATATGTCGCTAGTATTTGATTGCGCAGGATGTAATCGCCGTCCTGTCACGCGAACTTCATTTCCCGTGAGAGGAAACAGCAGAGTCAGTCGATGGGTGTGGTCCATCCTTTGAAATATTCTTAATAGATACATATTAGAGACACACATATATGTACATATGTGTTAATTAAGTCCGTAAATCCGTCATCAGAAGGTCCTTCATCAAGATATATGAAATGTTCTAATATTCGTTAATTGTTACAAAATTATGTGTTACCATTGTACCGAGAATGTAATACTTTTTACCGCTGCCGGTCACGTTCTGAAGAAAAAACTAGTTTTTGACTAATTGATTATACGAGCTTGCAATTTCAACCTCTCTAATTTTAATTACAATTATATACCGAGTGTGGACGAAAAACTCTCATCAACGAAGAGGAATTTATTAGGCGTTATGT
This sequence comes from Tetramorium simillimum, assembly GCA_011636635.1. Classification (NCBI taxonomy): domain Eukaryota; kingdom Metazoa; phylum Arthropoda; class Insecta; order Hymenoptera; family Formicidae; genus Tetramorium; species Tetramorium simillimum. Next base: position 49,558 of record VBVQ01000154.1, on the reverse strand, counting down.
TATTCTGGCGTATATTTCGTCTGTGTACATGATAAATAAACCTCTACCAAAAATACATATAAATCAAGATATAACACTGATTTCCATCTCTTTTCAATTTAATAAATAATCCATCGCATATTATTTGCATTAAGCCAATAACTTTATCTTTAAGTTAAAACATATTTTATTATTTTTAATCGTTTGAGATTTCGTCAAGGAAGAGATCGTCAAAGATTGTATAATTCTTAAATGGAAAAATCTTTAAACATGGAAAGTATTTAAAAAAATTTTTTTAAATAAAAATACATTAAAAAATAAAGTTTAAAATTAAATATTTAAGAATTGAATGAAAAATACGTTTTTTAACTAAAAACAAAGAACTCAATAAATTTTTATTAATTTATAAAACAAAAATTAAAAAGTTTATTAGTTATTCTCACGTCTGATTTATTGAAATTAATATTGCGTATATTACGCATAGTTGAAAAATCTATAAAATATTGAATCTCAAAGATATTTCGAAAGAGTTAAAAATTGGCGAGTTAATTCATATCTATTTCCTGAACAAATCCGCGCAATTAATTTCCAATGCACGCGCGTTTCGCGGTTAATTCCGCTTTGTCGATCCTTATTCCCTCGCTGATTAAGACGGGCGCTCGTAATTGAGACTTGATTATATGAGCGACGAGTGCGGCTTCCGCGAACGGCAGGAGAAAATTATAGTAATTTTCGCCCTGCCGTTTCTTCGATGTGGCGGACGTTTAAACGCAGTACCCGATAATTGACAGGACAATCCGACATCTACGTTGATCGGTCAGGATCAGGTGGTGTCTTGTTTGTAACTTCGAAAGTGCTGGGATCGAGTGTACTGGGAGCTTCGATGGCTTAAATTGGCTTTTATGACGACGATGAAAAATTGTGGAAAAAGTTTAAAAACGTAGTTCGAAATTTTTCGAATTCTTCCATCACTGCTAACGAAGACGGGCGGTGCTTTTAATCCGTGTTTGATTACACTGCCGGCGAGTTTGTCATGCGGAAATAATTACGTGCCATTTTGATCCGTTTAACGTACGAGACGTAACGCTTTAACCACGCCAGCGACAAGTTTAATCCACGTACTTTTCTGTACAAATTACTTGTAGAGAACATATTTCGTAATATACGATTTATTAATAGAAATGCAATTAATGTTCGCAATGTAATTGCGTTATTACATAGGTGAACGAGAAAATTTACCGCGTCACGATTCCTTGACAATCCAAAGGCGATGTCTTTAATACCTGCACAAATGTGTCGACACGGGTATAAACACATTAGAAGTACGTTGTCTGGCTAGAGGAAAACCAGATACACTCGCGCGAGTCGAAAAGCTGGGTGATAAATGTCCAAAGAGAAACGAAGGGCGCCAGAGTGCGTTAAGAGCTTCATCCCGTAGCGCCATGTGTACTCTCGGAGTTTATTGCTCTGAACTAAAATAACATCTAGGAATTTTTTTTTAATTTTTATATAAAAATATAAGCGATGTGGCAGGTAGCAATCAAAATGTAACATTATTGATTCTTTCGCAGAAATGCTGCTCTATACTGTACAAGAATGTAAATGAAAGTACGATTAATTTTCCTGGAAACGTTTCCTTTCCAGAATTCGTATCTATAATTTATAATAATAATTTCGTAGGAGATGCGTAAAGAACGGTTCGATAAATTGGCAGACTATATCAATAAGTAAACATAATTTAAGTGATGCTCGTGAAATGCACGAGTAGAGTAAGAGAAACCTTCGCGTGGTACTAAGTTCGCGACGCGGGAAGACTGTAAATATGATTCCGTACTTCGGTACTTTGCTTTTACGAATGAACGGGCGAGCGACTGTAAAACGACCAACAAAATATCGAATACGAAATACTCGTGAATTTTTCAGCAGCCGACGTTCCGGGGAAAAATCTCGAATGCGCCTCCCTGCAGTCGTATCGTCTAGTCGGATGCGAAATCCTTGTCTCCGCATTTCGTAGGTCGAGTACCTCATAATTATTTACATCGTGCAATCTAGGATAAAACGTTTTGCGTCAATCAATCTTTTTCCGATATTACCAAGAAAATTGCCATATCGATTTAAGATTAGAAAAATATTACGTATTGTCAAGAATTAATTGTAAGATAAAATATGCGCGCAAAGAAATAATTTTCTCTCAAAGTAATTTAGAAATTGTATTTCAATTTGTTATTACTATAAATCTGTAATATTCATTATATATTCGTGATTTGCGGCGAGTAATTCTGAATTTTTTCTTCATACATTTATTGTTTACGTAACAGGTGTTCTCGTAATTAGATAAAAAATACAGTAAAAAAACGCAAGAGTTTAAGTATAGGATTAAAATGAGTGGTATTTTTGTTTGATTTTCTCTCGTTCCTTCTATTGTTAATGTTGCTTATTTTACGCGCCAGCAAAGATGATTTTTGTAATTAAGTGCTTAATTTCCATTTTCGGATTTTACAAGGAAGGCCAAAATACCACTTCAGATCGATCGCTCAAATTATATTATCTTCACAACTCTCATTCGTACTTCCATTAAATTAATTGCTGTAGAAGAGTTTGCACTCATAAAAGAATGTCTTCAAAATTATTAAATTTTATGAACAAATTCTCTCTTATAATAAATAAAAATTCTAGCGCAAAATTTTATAAATGCATTGTAGGCTTTTAGATTTCTCTCCGTATAGACTAAACAAATAAAATATTAAACGCGCAACATGCACGGTCTCATTTACATTAGCGTTGTAGCAACGACTGAAACTTGATGCGTTACAACTGTTCTTTGTTAGATAATGCAAGCGTTGTACTTCATAATATTGTCTTCTATGACGTAATAAAATTCATTGTTAATCCGCGCCGCGAGCGTCGAAAAGTCATTTTACGTCATTCAATACTGTTCACGAGCGAATAATGCGTATTTTTCGCTTGTATTCCGATTACGATTGCAGTAAACTGAACGTAAATATCTCTCTTGCCTTTTAGTGTTTATTATGCGGCTGTACACAGTCACATTATTTACTCTCCATTTAAAAGAATGATTAAAATGCTGATATTAAACAATTGCGAACAGACTCTCGTACTCTCTACAATTTGTTTCTTAAAATAACAATATAACTGGAATTTCTTGCAAACTTTTTTTTTTAATGTGATTCCGGAATTGCATCTGAGTACAGACACAAACCTTTTAAGTAAATTACTATTTAAGAATTTAACATAGTCGGACTGTTCGATTAACGTTCGATAACAAAAACTATTCGTTTACACTTTAGATAAATCCAATCACGTTGCTTTCAAATTTGCCGCGTAGTATTCTGGAAGAGCGAATTTTTCTCGCAACGATTAACGCTCTAAAATCCTCCTTCGTCCCCATTTCTCGTCCTCGTTTGTATCTATCGCGCCCTTAGCTTTTATAGCAGGAGTGATATAACGCCGCGCATCATCTACCGTCTCTCACGTCGATGTTTTACTCGTCGCCTAAAAAAGATTTTCATTTTCCGCCGAGTAGCTCGACGCTGCTTGTCGCTCGTTAGCGGGCTTACGCCCTCGTGAAAACCTTCGTTTTATACCTTCGCCCTCCGTGCGTCGCGCCGAAATCGTGTTACTTCTCGCCCAAGAGCTCGCTACGAAGAGAAGAGACTCTAAAGTAAACCCTGAAGAACGCCCCGCGCCGTTCCACTCGTTTTGCCCTTAGAAAATCGTACTTGAAGAATAAAGCAGACAAACGAGACATTGTGTATGTTTCTCACGCCTTCAATTCGTTCCACTATGCAACAGGGTTGCGTTTATTGCCTTCTCTCGCGTCTAATTTCTATGATTAAGCAGCGCGTAATCCGAAAATGTTTGTCACGTAATCCGTGTGATGAACATAAAGCGTTAACATTTCGTGAAACACAAAATTTCACTCAACTTGATTTTAACAGAAAAGCAATTAAAAACAAAGGGAATAATGTCCTCTTCGTGTTAACCACGTTTATATGTAACTTTAATAAATTTTGGCAAATTGTATGTCTCGCAAAATTTTCTCTTCATTTTTCTAAAACGAATAACGAATTCGTCGCTCTATTTATTTTGGAAGAGATCTTCCAATCTCTCCCCTTTTTGAGTCTCCGCTCCCGGCGGATAAAATAATAGAAAAATGGAACGCGGTTTCCTGGGATTTCCTAGCCGTCGTTAAATAACGAGACCAATAATGAAGTATAATAATGATTACACGATCAGATTATCGAAATTGGAAAGACGCCAAAAGGGCAACCGCGGTGCCCTCATTCATTTGCCGGGGCGCATGCTGCACGATCTCGATGGAGGGCACGATGCGAGTACGGCGTTACATTTACACACACCCGGATTTATATCCTTTGCGTTTTAATGTTTATTTGCGCTTTTAGTGGATCGGCACGTTTTGCGGCGGATATTCGTTTGATCCTCAGTTGGCTCTGACACGCTTTTTCCCGACTCGAACTCCCATCGATACAACCGTAAAACACAGGTGAATCCTGCGATTAACTGTTCGCATTCCGTTTAATCTTTCCGTTCTCACAGAGTGCTCCAGAATTAACATCCATCCATCCATCTAATTTTTCAATAAAGCCAAGAATAACGGATATCGAGCGGCAGACGCAATACAATAAAGCAATTTTCCACAAATTGACAGATTATTTTATAACGTTTTTCTGCCGCATAAATAGCTTCGCTTACGCACAAGCTCAAAAGAATCCTGAATCATTTTACATTAATTTTGGTTTCGTGTAATCTCATTAATCGTTATCGACGATTACACCCCTCGAGACTGCAGCCTACATCTTTCAAACGTGACAGAACACGATTCACATAGCAATATAGTTACAATCGATAACGCGTCGAGAGGCGAAGGTTAACGATGTCACCGCTCTCATTTTATCAGACAGTATACACGATAAATTCGCACAATAGATGCGTATCGCGCGCGCGTCAAAAGGTTAATAATGTCGCCCGGTCATTTGGTGTCCGCGATGCGCCTTCCGCGCGGCCGGTGCCCCGCATCATCCCCGGGGGAATATAAAGTTTCGCAGACAATAACGCCTATTTCCCCAAAGACCCATTTCATGTTGCCGCCGCGCGAAATTGACGTCTGGGTGTATTATAAGGGAACGCCCGGGGGGGCGACGACGCGGCTGACATGGGTGCGCTGTACGCCTATACGTATCTATCTTGCTTGTACGTCATAATTCAGCTAAACGGGCAACGGCATGTTGCACATGTGGCGAGGGATAGACGGATTGTGTTTGCGAGAGTGGCTCGGGCACTTCCCTCTCTGTTTGGCTCTCCCTCTCCACACGTGAAAGACGTGCACACGCATACGGGGGATCGGGGGCAAGATCCGCAGCAATAGCGGCTCGGTCCAACTCCCGTTAAGCCTGTCGCTTATGTTGCGCCCACTTGAATAAACATCAATTTGATATCACTGGGATATTGTGTCATCCCTCGCACACGCGTATTCGGCCGCGGCGGAGCCGCGTGCATAAATATCCCTCGCGCCTGTACACCTGTGCGCCGTCGTCGCGCCGGTGCGATTGCAGTTGCAGCTGTAATTGCTCGTGTGTAATCGCACAAATATTTCTTCTCCTCCGTACTCCCGCCGCGGCGCGGTTTATTTTCTAGTAGCTGCTATGTCGCTCCGTTTCGTTATCACCCGTATACGGGGCTCTATTAGCGGAGCACACCGTTACTGTTATCGCGCGATGAATGTATGTGGGGAATCGCGCGGTCCCATTCAGCGCGAGCCGCTCCGCCCGGCTTTTCGCGTATATTTTCCGCGATTTTGCGTTATCGCGGCCGGTTTATCGCCGTCAAGCTGATCAATTCGCTGGATTCGATGGGCTTTCATGAGGTATTCGCTCGCGACAGGGAAAAAGGGAAACTGATCAACACGGCGAATCGTTCGCGCGTGTACGTACACGGTCTTGCCGAAAGCATCGTGCGACTTTTCTGCAGTCGCGCGATGGAGAGATGTTCAACTTTTTATTAAACTTTATATCTACGGCGCAAGATTTATCTGCAGGCGATATCCAAGCGATATTTCACGTGTAACATTACTTCGACTGTGTGACCTTCGGAATATATGGTGAGAATATTACGTATGTATATTAGACTCTAAGGAAAAGCGACGCGACAAGATAGAATAATGGTTTATGTAGGATATTAATGCGCGGTGCACTTATAGTGTATTACGCGTATGTTGCAATATTCTATTACCGTTGTTACATTGATATTACGAATCAACTACAGCGATTATAACAGTTGAAATTGGGCTCTATGAGCTAATTCAACCGATAAGCATTATATGCGTAGAAACAGCTCATTTTACCGTTTGCAATTGCTATTGCGTAGTTTTAATGCGTAACTTGAACCGAAATTTATTAAATTTATATTAGATGAGAATATAAAACAGGCTTTGTGCAAACTTGGAATAGTTACGCCATGATTATGCTAAATAACTTCTCTTAAGCATACCTCAACAATTTATAAGTTCTCTTATTATAATTAACAATTTAATTAAAAATATTATAAATAATGATAAGAAAAAAAACGTCAAAAGGCAAAAGATGAAATCGTAAAGTTTAATAAAAAAGAGAATTAAATTCCTATTTTTGTAACAAGTTAAAATTGGCATACATTATATTCTCATTTAAAAAAAAACCGTATTTTATACGAAGCAGATTCGTTGATTTCTCGCCGGCGTAAGTATTCTACAATCCGAAGAGATAGAATTTGCATAGATATAAAATCATATTCTTTTCTTATCTGCTATCCTATGATAAAACAAATGAAGCGAAAGTAAAAAAGATATGAACACTTTTAGCTTGCAGATTTTCATATGATGAAATACGTAGAAATTCGCGGAACAAAAACACGCTAAAATAGAAATCCGAATCCTCAAAAATTCTGCGCTTGGCGACATGATACGGTGAAAATCGTCAGTGGCGCGATGAAAATTTAACTCAACTTCATTTTCAGCCGAGAGACATTCTGTCGTACTGTCTAGTAGAATTTCGTGAAATTCGCGCAGCTACGAATTCCGCTTAGCGAGCGGAATTATTAGAGCGCGCGGTAATCAGCGGAAATTTATATAGACGACCCGTACGTCGCCGTTAAATATAATATTATGAAGTCGCGACCGCGGTCTCGGGACTCTTGAACGAGAATATCTTTCTGAAAAATCACGATCGCGTGATTATGTAACTGAACTCGGCGCCCTTATAGAAAGGAAAAAGTATGTATCCGTTTCTGAAATTATACAGCGACTTTCTTACGGAAAAAGCTTGTTAATCTTATTCCGAAGTATCACTAAATATATAAAGTTCTGTTTATTAGATATAAAAAAAAACCATTTACAAATATATGTGTATTTAGCTTTTTAGTTTAGTTCTTCTTAATTGTTTTGCAACACAGAAAAAGGCATTTGTATTGTAATATAGATTTACACGAAAATTAATCTCGTCAGTTGTAACATGAAATAAATCTCCCACGTATAAAAACATACATGTGCATACTACGTCGATACTACTAATACGCTCTTCATGCGGCCGGAGAGATGAGGAAGCAGCACACCGCACGCTGGCTTTATTCCTTCGCGTTTGGAATGCGGAGAGAATCACGAATTCCGTTGTGCGGTCGCGAGGAATAATTGGGCCGAGCAACGGCAACAATAATGCGCGATAGAATAATTGATACGCGTGCCGTCGAAGGAAATGCCGCGTTATGAAAGTACGCCGGTTCTCGCCGGATAAATCGTACGTTCTCACGTACGTGGGATCTGGATGTCGAGAGTTGCGGGCTAATCGTTCGAACGGCTCGAGCGTAAAACGCCGCCGCGGCTCTTCGACTGCAGTAATTCGAGAGGAAAAGAGAGATAAAAAGAAGAAATAATGCAACCGCTCTCCATACGCTTTCCATCGAATCGCCTGCACGCCCCGGAGAAGATATTATATCACGGCGGCGCGGTGAATAACAATTAAAAAACGAAAAAAAAAGGTGAAAAAAAAGGAGAGAGAGCACACCCGCATAAACCGCGCGACAGTAGATACGAGCGTTTTGTTTTCGGTTGCGAATGAACGATGAAATCATCAGTGATATACCCGCAAATGTGTGTGAGAAAAGTGCTACATGCATGTGTGCGAATGGGAGCTACTGTAAAATCTATCGCCTACCATACGCACGGTCATACAATTTCATCATTGTTTTCGAGACATTACACGTAATCATTGTTGCAACAGTTTATATAATTTTTGAACGCCAATTTCGACAATGATTTATCGTACACAGTAAACTACCTTTAGAGAACTGTACGTGAAAAGTGACTTTTAAGTATGATGTATAGTGGGTAAAGTATATATGCAAGCGTTATTAGTGAAATAAATACATAAAATACTTGGCGATAATGAGAAGTAATAATAATTATAATGATATATTATTAAATAATAATGAGGAATCCAACAACCTTTCAATGTAGAATTAAATATTTCACGCATCGTCAAACGGGGCGAATGGGATGCACGGCGAGATGGAAGAGATGATTTAGTTACATCTCAATATTGCACTCGGGCGGGATGGAGGGATCTCGTTCGTGAGTGGTCAACCACCAAATAATAATCCGCGATCGGCTGCCGCGCGTTCTCGCGCGAACGTTTGTGCGCGAGATATTCGGTCTGACCTCTCTGGCAACGCGATCGAAGCGGATGGAAATTTAATTCCCCGGAGAGGACGGTCGAGTATCGCGGGACCGAACAGAGTACGCGAAGTCGCGGAATTGAATTTTGAAGGGTCCTATATATATATATATATATATCTATAGATATATGTTTATATATACGAGTTGCAGCAGCTACGTATCTGTATGTACGTATGACTTCTCGCGGCGTGTGTTCAATTCGTATTTCGCGCTCGGAGATGCATGCGCAACCTCTTGCGAGCGAATCAAGTTCCGCGAAACGAATAAGCGGAATAGATCGAGCTCGTCATGCGAATCTATAGAAGATGCTCAACCTGGAGTCAATCCGGAATTGACCCTTTCATGATTCTCGAATCGACTCTTGTGTACGTCAGCATTTTTCTGGTATAATATGCGTATAAAGATTACAGATATACGTAGCCGTTACGTCAAAATGAAAAAGTTATCTCTAGTCATACGCTCGATCGTATCAATTTTTTCAAATTATTTCCAGCAGTTTAAAAAAAATATTGAATATCTCTCTCTATTTTATATGAATTTTAGTATGGTTATCAGACGATATAATGCATTTGAGGATTAAAGTGTATATCTTGAAATCTGCATACGTAGGATGATTTACACTCAAAGCAATTTATACTGTGCAGTATTATTATAAATTAATATAGTCTAGTATATTACGATCATACATATTAAACACGCACGAAAGCAAAATAGTCGGCGCGTGTGAAGCAAACTGTGTGAGTATATCATCCGCGAAGGGTTCCCACTAAATTAAATGGAGCAGTGATCGTGAGTGACAGATGTGGAAATTGATATACGGATCAAGGAGTATTAGTTTAATAAGAACTGTGCAACCCCTGCTGCTACGGAAAATCTCGCAAGTCTGTGAAATTGACACCCCGTATTTCTACAAAATTAATATAACATTTAATTGGTCACAATTTGTTCACATTTATTCAGAAATAATAATTTTTTTATTCACTTTACAAAAAAAATCAAATTTTAGTCTTGAGAATCCCTAAATTTTTTAAAAATTATATATAGATTTTGATTGTCCATCATTTACTCATATTTATTCATAAATAATACTATTTACTGATTTTCTTTCGTCTTCTTTTCATATTTCTTTTATTAAAATGTTTTTCCAAATTTTCCACCTATTATTTCATAAAAATGTAAAATATTAAATAATAATTTGGTAGAAATTATGTTACAAGCTTCTTCCCACACATTATCTAAATATTTTAATTCATATAATTCATATTTTAAAAAATGCTTTTAGGAGTGTTGATTTTTGTTTGTTTACTTTTAACTTTTTGTTGCAAAGTGCAACAAAAAAATTGTTATTTACGGATACAGGTGGACAAATAACGGACACTCAAATGTCATATCAATTTTATAAAAATTCGCATTTCGAAGTGTCAATTTCACAGATCTAAATATACACGCTGGTCACACGTTAAAAATAGATTTTCGGAAGAGACAAAATTTTAGCTTTATAATTTCACAAAATTAATAATTTTGTGATACGAGACTTATCAAAATTCGACAGAAACGATTAGGGTGGTAGAATCGTATTAATCAATTTCTGCTCATATTGTGTTAGCGATGGTTAACATATAAGCCAGCTCAACCGGGAACCAATCGAATGGGTCGTGAAGGGAACGATGGAATATACGTGTTCACGAGGGATTGTGCAGGATTTCCGAGGACGTCCAGGAGATTCAGCTACACTGCAGACAGTCTCGAATTTCGTCTCTTCTCACTTCTCATATCCGCCATGTATCGCCTGGCTGTTTCAAATAATGCCTGAATACCTTGAGCTTAGATTTTCTTCATCTCTCGAGAGTAACACGTGCCGAGAATCGTCAAAATCGAAATCAAAAGACGAATCAAACGTTGCTGTACCGTCAAAGTTAAACAAATACAATTATTATTAATTATTATCATCACAAATTGATGATCACTCAATTAATAGCACACGTTGTGTGAAATAAATTGGATTACTATCTAAACGCTATGTAAGTTCTTAAAATAAAATTGACTTTATCCGAACTAAAGAAGAAGGCCATTCCTTGAATTAAAATATCTCAACCAAGTTTCTTTTCTGATATAATTGAATCAATTTATTCTAGAGTAATTTATTATTAGATTATTATTGAATTCGCTGTATATTTCTCCATCCAAATCTTTTATATATCTGTCTATCCTTCATTCTTTCACCAACGGCATCTCAATCGTTGAATCGCGAATCTCTCGATCGGATTTGCGACGACGCAAATTACGCTTCCTTCGCTTATTCACCTTGCGCTGTTTCGCACGCCGTCACATTTCGCGAACATTTTCGTCGAACGTTCCGACAAAACGTTCCGCTCGCGAATGCCGTTTCTCGTGAAATGTCGACGCGACAACAGCGTTTTCCCGATGTTTCAAATAATTGCGTAATATTTGTACGGCCGCAATTTGCGAGGGCTGATTGTGGAGCATCGTTGTTCCTCTCTCATAATATCGTTTCAGCATAACGACGTTAGCTTAACCAGCGAGTAGTTAGGCACGGAAAAGGGCGGGCGGAAGGGCGGGGTAGTACTGGGTGTTTGCTGTGGCAGAGATAGGCAACGGCAGCAAAGTGCAATGGCGAGAGAGGTTCATTGCAGGTTCCCTCTCGTTGAACATAGAGAGAAGAGGGACGGACCCGCTACTTTGACGTCTTCGTAATATCCGGCATCCTTATCTCAAGGTCGCCCAGTTTCCGGTTACTGCGCTCTGTATCTGTCGGTTTTCCAGGTCGCTCGATGGGTCTATCAATACGTTATATCCTATCGATCCCGAGAACTTTACGGTTTTACGTCAGTTAACGCGGAGAGACACGATCATTAAAGGATCACGACGAGGCTTTCATTTAGGTGATAAGTTATGTAACATTAAATATAAGGCTGTCACGAATTAGCAAATAATCCATTAATTCCCCCGTCCTTTCACTCCTATTGGTAAAAAGAAAATTTTAGATTACGATTATAATTACAGTTAATACTTACGGAAACAAGAGAATTATGGAAAAGTTAATTGTCATTTCACGAGAGAGAGAAAGGCAGCGAATTTTTATATCAAAGAGATAAAATCCATTGTCATGATGAACTGCTTTTGTGTTGAACGAATATTATCACACGCGTATTAGCTCCTTCGGATTATGAAACTCGATTTTATCTTCGTGTCCATCAGACCGAGCTCCCAGCCAATCGCGTTTCAAACTAAATGCTCGATATCGTTTGATGGCGTACATCCGAAGTTTCGGTGGGCACCTGTCGCGAGGCCGACAAGCTAATGCGCGTAATGCCCATAAAAATCGATGCGGCTTAACGCGCGGTGTGGCTTTTATCAGTACAGGCCACGGAAACTCGACGACATCACACGTGCGAGTGTGAAGAGGCATTTCATGGCGGTGTAAAGTACAACTCGTCGTTGCGAGATAAAGAAGAAGAGAAAGAGAGAGAGCGAGAGAGGAGAGAGAGAGAATAAGAAAAAGAGAAAATGTATCGGTCGATAAAGCCTCATGGTTATTTAGATAACCGTGCATCCGCGCGACATCACGGGAGCGAGGAACCGGGGACGAGAAGAAAAGGTGCCTGCCACGGTATAGAACGAACGGAGGATCGAGATTATCGATTCTCGGAGCGGAGAGAAGGCAGAGACTCGTCGACGCCCCTTTGCTCGAACGCGTCGCGGGCGAAAATATGCGACAGCTAGAAATAAAGGCCGGTTCCGCACGAAAGATTACCGGTTCCCCTGCTGTTCCGAGCTGCTCCGAAAGAGGAGAGGCAGCAGAGTCCTTCCGTTTCGTTTTTCTTCTCGTTTTCTCTCTCTCTACTCGGATAGGTATGCGCGTCCATAATTCCTCGCGTTCGCGAAAGAACGTGCGCGCGCTAAATCGGTCCTACGAGAGTTACGCGAAAGAAGATTTAGCACGAGACTTCGATAAATATAAATAGTCGATATTACATTTGTTATAACATACTGAATCCGTAATAATCGATATTAATATAGGAATAATTTAGCATTTGATGTGAAATGCATTTAAACCTAATTTTACCGTTATTGGCATAAATAACGTAAAATAACATACAATTTTGAAACTAATATAAGCCACAATAAATCTTCAAAAGAGAAATAAAATATTAAAAAATATTCAGTATAACTTAAAATATTAAAATATTCTATTCTATATTTTACATCTAACAAAACGTTCAAGGTTGATATAAATATTCGCCAACGTATAAAATGATAGTCAATGAATACGAGGAATGTGTGGAATTTGTGAACGCGTTGGGCAATCTACGATTGGGCGTGTCCAGCTGTATATTCAGGAGCAAGGTAGTCATTTAGAATGCTGCTCTTAAAGACAAGGGGATAATTAGATCAACAACTGCTTTTATATCAAATCTTTCGGCTTAAAAAAAAACTAATGCAAACAAAATAAGAAGTTGGGCGCATCTCTCTCTCTTTCTGTATGAGCTTCTTCGCTGTTACAAAATTCCGAATCTATTCCTGCGGTATATCTCACACAAGAGAGTACTCCTGTACGTGTATATGTAACAGTCGTGCAATCGAGAAAATAAACGCGCGGGTCGCGTGAAGAAGAAAAGCGGACGGAAATTCACGCGAAAGCCGAGGAACAACTTTCCTTTACTACACGGTGCTGCGCGACAAAACAAATACACATTTATTCGCGGAAACTCTCGAATGTCGGGCGGATAGGGGCAAGGCGGAACAACGATGGGTGTCCACCCCTCCTCGACAGGCGGTAGAGGAAGATAAGACGAAACGGAAGTTCTTCTCCCTTACAATCGACCTACTCCCTTACAATGTACGTTCATCCTAAATACATAAACGTCTTGTGCCTTCAGCCTCGCACTCGCTGAATGTGCGCCGACGTGGATGCGCATTCAGAAGGCACGACCACCAAGATGTGCAGGGTCATCGCCGAGGATATGCAAAACAAGGGGTTGAAAGGGGAATGTCTGCCAGCGCAAATTTCTCATGCAAATACCAAACAGACATTACATTTGGGAAAATTAAAAGGACTAGGTAATTTAGAATTATAAATTTCGAAACGTATAATTTAAGAAATGGAACAGTAAAGTATAATAATAAAAAAAATATATATATATATGTATAAACGAAGTATATATCATACATAAATTTTACTCCAATCTGCTCTCGAAGCTATATCTGCGAGAAGCGCTATGAAGACTCTGAAAGGAGTCTGAGGAAGTTTCAGAAAGGAGAGACTCGCCCATATAAAGAAAGAGACATCAACTATGGACCATCTTGGATCTACACGAGACGACGCGAGCGTCGCGACGCCAGGACTATACATCACCGACGCCGAGATAAAAGTTTGTGCGGTGCTCATTGCCACGAAATATGGTGGTAAGCGAACAGAGTGGAAACGAACAACGGTAGTTATCGTGTAAACAATATATTTTCTATGTGTGCTTAGTTGTAAACTACAGTTGCGTCCTCAAGAACGAATCTAGTCATGATGGGATCTGATTCTAATTTATTAAATTAGAATCACGACAAATTAAAATCAATTATTACCTGTTTTTTTTTTTACCTAATATTGGCCTGAAGTACGAAAATCTCTGAAAATATCTCCAAATGCAATATATTCCATTTTTATATTAAATAATTCAAAACAAATTTCAATTTCTGTTGGAGTCTGTTAACGTAAAAGAGTCTATTTTTTCCTTTGTGTATAGGTTGCGTTTTCGCATCTCGATTTTTAAAGGCGTATGTAAACAAATAATGAAAGCATACTGTTGATTACAATAGGCGGTGTAATGAAAACGTGAACAAGTCATTAATTTACAAAGGTTTTACAAAAGGCTTCAAAAACAAACAACAAGCGAGAAACGGATGATGAAAGGAAGAGTTCGTCATGGGATACAAAAGTAATATTTAATAATGGAGACAATAATAATCAGCATTAATTAGTGAAATAGCTACTTATTATTGATTTGTGTTTGATTTTGTTTAAGCTTTCTAGTAAAATAGGATACCAATTAGCAAAGGAAAACAGGATTCCGCATGGATGATGACAACGCAAAATAAAAAAATAATTCATATATTAATAATTCGATGACATGATGCAATTGTGTTTGCAATAGCTTTCTACAGGTCGCGTTATATAATCAGTTTTTTCCGTGTATTCTAGCTCTTACGCAATTTTAATATTCTTGATTAATCATTGGAAAAAAATTTTATGAAATAATTTTAGATAAATCAATTACGCAGTAATTACAGAGTCATTTGCTTTCTGTACTTATTCAAAAAAAGTATTTTCAAGATTTTTTAGAAAATCACTTTGTATTCTAAAAATAAATAGTTTATTTTAAAAATTTTAATTAAAACTTTAATTTGTTATTGTTACGCTTCAATTTTATGCTTTTAATTGTAATTATTATATTTATTTAAAAATTTAGTAATTCAGCTTGAAATTAGGTTAGTGCTTACAAATTAAAATTATGTGCGTTAATTCAATTAAAAAATACATTTCTCATTTGCCAGTTGTTGAGTACTTCCATTATCCAAATCCAATCTACCAAAATGCTTTAATATTTGACTACACAGTAACATGCTAATTAAATTTCGCAGACCACAGAAAAATAAAATCTTCCTGCGAAATGTTCTTTGATTTACAATATGTCATCGCTTTTCTTTTTATACTCTCCACTTTTACTATCTCTCGCGAGTCATCATTGAACGGCCGACCGAGCGGAAAATTAATAGCCGATCTTATTTCGATGATGTTGCGTGTGAAAAGTGGTATGGTCACAGAAATTACGATACGTCGCATATAAGTAATCGTTCGGCTTGTTTGTAACGCGTGTTTAAATCGCCACGTGTAATCTATGCAGCCGGAACGTATTACGAACGCATGCGTACACGTATACCGCCTGGATAAGTTGTTACACCTATGCACATTACTATCGACCAGTTTTCGTCACAGTAATCACTAAGAAATCAGAAAATTATTGCAATTTTAAAGAGCAATAATAACACAAGTGCAATAAACTTTATGTCACGCAGAGATTTTATTACCGCGTCGCGAAATCTTTTTCAAATACGATTCTAACAAAACCAAATCCCAGATCGTAATAAAAGGAAGGAAGAAACCGCACAAATTAGCCATAAACATCAAAGTAAACTTACAAACGTATTACAGTATCTCAAATTCGCGCGACAAAGCGAGAAAACGTAGGGAGCGTCCGATGAAAGAGATACGCGAGTATTAATGCGTACAATAATGCAACGTCAAACGGTATAAAATAAAACTAGCGTAAGTATAATCTCGTATTATGTTTCACAAAAGTGCGACGCAGCACATTCGTTGCCCGATGCACGCGCATACATACGTGCGCGCCGTCGCGAGTGACGCGGGAGCTTTTACGGGTGCGCGCGAGGCGGAAGTCAGGTGGGAAGATCGCGTACGGGCGATAAATTATAATTAGAATCGAGCCGAATGTGACAATCTCTAGTGCGCGTGAATCATGTATTAGCCCGGTCGCTAATGGGTATTAACCGTGAACCGTTTAAAATTACAACTCCTCGTCCCCCCCCCCTGCCCCTCCGGTACTCGTCGCGGCAGACGAGATAGCGAGGCGGGCGCTTTATCCCGCATGCCGGTACACTGCGCAACCGTCCGGTAGCAGTGCGCGGTTCAACGCTTCCGGGATCGCTCGCCACGCTGCACTTACGATACTTGCAGATTTAATTAGCGCAGAATTCCTTGACAAATAAACCGCAGTCACAGATGATATATGCGAAACGTACATATATAGATAGAGCCAACGTACATTCGATGTTATTTGCATTTTATATTTAGATTCGTACTTTGAAATAATAATCTGACGTAAGTGTAGAGGAATTTCGAATGACACATGCATCCTGTGTAGTGCATATCATAAATCTGAAAGGCATTTCATTATTATGCCGCGATCTTTATTAATATTTAATTAATTAATATTTATTGCGTCTTTAATTTGTTGACAAAGAGCGAGATGCTTAATATTATTTGTAGCGTCGCAAATTCCCGTAATGTTATATTGAATTTTAGTCATTAATTCATGTGTGTTGCGAGGAATAAATAATTATCTTAAGTTATCTAAAATTACGTATTTTCCTTTGCATTGCGAATCGCAATTTCTAAAGACAAAGCGCGCGCGTCTCGTTCGCGGCAATCCGGGTATATCACTAACATCAATGCTTACGACATGAAATACCTAGGAATTTAATTAACGAAAAATGCTTTGACTGGTGAATCACAAAGTTCATAGCGAACCGAGCGAACGAAAGGAATGATTTTTCCTCCCTGATTTCGTGCAATATGACAGGATAGACTCGCAAAGACTTCAAAGAAATTAATAAAAAGAGCGCCTAAAAAAAAAGAGATAATGATATTGAAAAATTATATAAATATCTCCATATCTAAACAAACTCAATTTACTCATCGGTAATGTCGCTACGTCTTCTTATTCTCTTTGTTCCTTCATTTGCATTTCGCTTACTGCGAGTTAAAATCCAATTTTAGCCTCCATCCGGATGAAATTACGAATGCGCAACCTTTTAACAGAGCTAAAAAGAAGCGCGATACCTGCGATTTAATTAAATCATAAAATATGACGACTGAGCGGTGGCAATTAAGTATCCTTTTAGAGGACTTACTGATACCAATTTACTCTTTCACGTCGTACGTCGCGGGCACTTATCCCACACCCCAGGACGCATCTTATCCCGGTGGTCGCACATGTCGCTTCCGGGATTGCAGTTTACACCGTGGAAGTACTTCGGGATTTAATTAACGAGCGCACTTCGATCGCGAGTGTTCGCCCACCGAGCATCAAACCAGATACGCTTGCGCTCCGATACACGTGCGATCGATGCATCAAGAAACGATGAGAAAAATGGATTGCGCGCCGGTTAAAACCTGACTTAATTAGATTGTAATTTTAATTCACGAGTGAGTACTCGCGCTCGTTATTCGTAGGGTAATTTTGCAATTTCCAATATTAAATATCTTTATAGCGTATTTTGTGCAAATTAATTAAATATATTCAACTTTTATTTTCGTTAGTTACGAAGACGATATTTCTTTATTTTGATTAAAAAGATAATGGTTTTAATTTTATTTTTTTAAATTAATGTAATATGATAAAATAAAAGGATTAGCTCGGCAGTCGTCATAAAATCCATTCGTAAGCATAATACACACAATTCATCCTGCGTAATTTTAGTCTAAATCATGCCCTGTAAAAACTGCACAAGGCAATACAAAAAATTTTTTTTTCCCCCACGTTTCACCCGTCCAACTCGACATTAATTACGGTCGAGTTAATTTTATTATTATAACGACGAATATATTGCTGACGACGAACACACGCGAGTAAGAGCGCGTAATTCCGGCCCGAGATATTAATAATGGTATTGTGAGCTTCAGATCTGAATTTCGAGAACGTTGTCCATGCATTCGTGGCCAACGTCGCGCGCTTGTCGTCCACGCGTAAATTATGCACAAACCGTGATCATTAAAAATTTATTAAACATGGTTGCAGCGTTCTCGATGCTCAAAGGAACATTGTCATGCGTAACTTTGCAAGTCGCCCGCTAGTCGCTCATTATAAAAGACAATTACGTTGTCTTCCCGTTCGCTCCGTTGAGACGGGTGACGAGACAAAAAAAAACGACGGCGGAAAAATAGTATCGCATGTCACCAAAAAAAAAAACTGTTGTGCTGCACTCGTAATTTGGATAATTTTTCACATATTTTACCGTACACATCGATAACAAAAAGACCGAGGAGTGCTAAATCGGTGCACGCTCTAAACATTCGAAGCTCAATATGTCGTAATAAAATCGCGTAACGAATTTCGAAGCGTATCGAAGCTCATTTAAAAATATAATCGCTTCATTTTCCATGCGGCCGAAACACTCAATATAAACGTTTCTATAATACAGTTTTCATTAAAATTTTACCGTGCGCGGGTCATAATATGAGAGTGTGGAGTAATTATGTGTATTCATTATATTCCTGATGGCCTGCAGAATCTAACAAAAATAATTTAGAGGAGAGATTCGCACGTGAGTGCGCTTTTATTATAATGACCCGATACACGTGTGCGCGCGGCCCGCCTGTCCTTTGACGCCGCCGCGTATCTCTATTAAATCAATATTTATAACTATCGAACGCCCAAGCCGTGACATAATAACCTGACGCAATTTTAATTAGCATTATTGCGCAAGATGTTCGTCCGTATCGGGGCGCGCTTTTAACGAGGGTGGCTTACGGGTATCGAATTACTTTACGGAAGATTAAAATCACCGCCTATAACGAGGTCGGTCAGAATAAATCTGTCTCGAAGATCCTCACGCCGCGCGTGTCGCAGGGTAAAAGGGAACAGAGAAGAAGGGTGAAAGAATGATCATTAGTACGCGCGGTGACGGAAAAAAAAAAAGGAAGAGGAAGAACCAGATAAGTCGGTCTAAAACGGATATTAGTCAGGGGATCAAAGAAAGGAGATAATGTGCGTACACATAATATCTGGCGCATTAGTCACAGACGAGAGACGATTATTTCATTTATTCATCTCGGTGAAAATGTAGAAAATAATGGAGAACGACGACGCGCACAGCGTGCGTGACTCTTTTACAGGCGCGGTTAACTCTTTGACCGCAAAGAATATTAGACTGCTCCCTCCGGGCAAACTGTAATCTTTGATCACGTAATACGATATCGTAAACGTACGTACATAAGAAATGAGAATCTGCATTGGAACGCTTGGCGAAATGAAGATTCTTGCAATTAATGCACACCAAGCAATTAAAAGCGTAGATAATATGCGCATAAGAAAGGAGGATTCGTAAAATTGCAAAAGCAACGTAAAGATTCGCGTGAATACTATAAGTCTCTTTGCGTATTTTTTAATTAAAAATTCTCCCCATCTGCAGAGCAGACATAAGTATAACATGTAGAAATTTACAGGCTAATTAATAATAAAGGTATCCCTAAGTTCGTTATGAATTATAAATTTTAATATCCGAAACCACGGCGACTATAACAGCAACAAATTGTGTTAAAAATAATGAAAGATTGAAGGCAAAAGATTAAAGAAAACGGCACGGATTAATAAGCGCATCGTAGTCGCCGTCTGTATTCGTGCGCATAAATG
This sequence comes from Tetramorium simillimum, assembly GCA_011636635.1. Lineage (NCBI taxonomy): Eukaryota > Metazoa > Arthropoda > Insecta > Hymenoptera > Formicidae > Tetramorium > Tetramorium simillimum. The sequence continues at coordinate 29,608 of VBVQ01000154.1, read as the reverse complement.
ATCTCGTTAAAAATTGTATTAATCGCAACCGAGAGCGCGAGGATCAAAGAGCCGAAAGCGGATAGTATGCACGCGTATTACCCGGCACATACCGTGCTCATTACGAGGTAGGATAACTCGATCTACTCACCTCCACGAGGGTGATGAGGATGATGAAGAGAGGTGGTGGGCAGCATGTGTAATGATCAGCGTAGTACTTTCGGTCCCGCTCCTCCGTGAGGAATTCATCGCCGATCATGCGGACCATCCTGAAAGCACAAACAGATCGCAATACGTTAAACACAAACATGCAATGATATTTACGTGTGTTAAGTAAATTGCGAAACACAAACACAAAAATACATTATATGTTAAATACAGTATATTTTAATATATCGCGTGTTTATCTCTCGATATGCAAAAAGATATTTTTGGCAGAATAAATGAGCCGTTCCCTAATCCAAATTATTAAAACAGTTGCGACAAATTTCATTGTAATTTATTATAATAAAAATATAATAACGCACGTAAAGAACTACTGTAGTATAAAGAACTGGTAACTACTTGCGTGTGAATATGTGTCAAATTTATTTATGTTATTGCGAGAAACACTCACCAAATGTATAATGGGATATAAGTAATATGTAATTTTCCATTAAAGGGAAATTACTCGGGTCACTTTACAATACAAAAACATCGTGTGTACGTATAATTATATATTAACAAATAGCTAATGTTATATCCAGAGGAGTTGAAAATATTTTTCAAGCTGAAATTCATAATAGTATTTTATGTTCGCTATTCCCATATAGCGATGTGCTAATACAAACACGATCGAATATTTCCAATTAAACTTCGCCATAGTATTTCATTTTGAAAAAGCTTCAACACGGAAAAAATAGTCCGCCACGCATGCAATCGAATCTTTTGAGCCAAACTTCGCGAAACGACTTCGTTTGCGTGCGTTGGGCATTAAAAAATAAAATAAAAACAACAAATCCACGAATTGAATGTAAACGCGATCATTCTCCCTCGCGAAGTGATGTATATTTACCTAAAACGCTCGACCGACATTTTAGCTAAATAATTTTTACTCTTCCGAAAAGTTTTTTAATTGAACGAGTGCAGTGGTCATCGCGTATTTGATTACATTACATACAAGCAATCTGAAAAAAAAAATCTGGTTGCTGTACTGTCTATCATTAAAACCAAACGATTTACTCGCAAATACTCAGCAAATAAATTCAAGACTACGGTCCGAAAATAATTGTGCACATCCAGAAATTAATACCCATTCATTAATTCACATTTTTATTGTTCCATTGATTGGTAATAACCCGATACAATAGCGCAGAGCGAACGAAGTTACATTGTCATTTTGGAAAGCATCTTTTCATTGATAACAACGCCGGCCAGCTCGTAGCGCTATTGTTGCTACAATTTCATGTTGCATCTACCGACGGGCGAATACTCGGAGTCAGACGCGCGCGTAATCGGTAAACGCTTCGCTACAGTAACGAGCTATATTCAGGTAATCAAACAAAAAAATTTTCCCGACCTTTAAAAACACTCGTTGGATGCGGCATTCGTAGTTAACTAAAATTGGAAACGTAATCGAGTTTAATTAATGAGAACATAATTGGACGAAGGTCTGAATTTACGAAGCTATTTCTAGAACAGGCAGGTGAAAAGTATAAACGCGGAAAACTTAATTGCGCGTACAAACAGACAAACATCACGAAGAAGTATGTAATCGCGTTTAAAAAGTAATGTAGATAAAACAAATGTAAAGAGAAAATTTGCATAATGTATTTGCACAATTCTGAAGATTAATTTCTGTGAGAATTGATATTTATTATTTAATATTTGTTCACTATTGTATATGTAAAATATATGTATAGTTATAAGTTGGCGTTTATAATTTTCATCATTAAAAAATGATGCTAAAATTCGATCATTAAATTCCGTGATTTCCGTGTGATTTCAAAGTTGAAATTCGAGATAGGATTTCATTTAGGCGATTACGTAGAAAATGGAACAATACTTTTGCGTAAGATCCCGTAATTTGGAAAAATAATCTGCAGATCTTCCAGAGAATATTCTGCAACTAATCGCCGGCCTTCTGTAACAGTTTTAGTCTTACGGGGCACCTCGTTAATCGTCGCCAGGGGTGGCGAAATAATGAGGAATTAACTTCAGCGAACCTCCTTTGCCGATCGATCCCCGAAGAAAAGAAAAACACTTTTGCGAACAATTACGCGCAAAATCTCTGCTACCTATAGCCTTCATTATCCTAGAGTATTCTTTTCTCCTCATTTAGGACTTTCGTTACGAATGAACGCCTAGCGGAAACATCGTCGGAAAAGTCTTTTTAAGAAATGGCGATAAAAGATTCTTTGCATACAAATGTTAGTTATTCCCCAGTCGCTACAATTCTCAATATTTTTTTATAAAGCCGTCAATCACTCTGGATTTGATTTTTGCGCGGAATAAGCTTCTTACAGATAAAAACCTGCACGAACTATTGTGCGAAATGATTGCGCGATTATAATGAATTGATGCGTGTGTCATCAAAAATCATTTTCAAATTGCTGTAGTTGTGATAATGCAATAATGTTGCCCAATATTTGATATAAACCAAATAAACGAACTTCTTCAAAACAGATTTACGCGCCACTCATTTCCCCCGGTTTGTTTCCGATCGCGACGACGACAACGATGATGGGACGGATAAAACAATGCACGAGACGAGGCCGTCGCGTCGGTTAAGCATACAAACGACACACGATAAATCGACTGCGTTGATCGCGGGGGGGGTCGTGGAAAAAAATCCGATATCACGTACGAGGATGGTAATAAAAAACAGGATCTAAATTCGGACGTGGCGCGAAGGGAGGGATGGGGCCCCGACGATCAAGGGAGGAAGGCGGCGGTGCGATGTAAGCGCCCTTATACCTGGCTCCTCTCTCCGCGATGCTATCTCTCCCGTTACGTAGGAGCGTAGAATAATTACGAAGAAATATTGGCCCGTAACTCAGTCCACTATCCATAATATCTGCAACGTTTATGGCGCCGGGGAGATAAACCATCCCCCCCCCCCGTCTCCCGCGCTATCTGGTGGCGCGTGCGCCACCGTCGCGACCGCACCACCACCGTTTCGCTTCCCGGTCGGTTGCGAGATGCACGTGCGGATGGTGGAATACTCGTGCACGCTGAGTACTTACGGCACATGCACTTACGTGACGGCCGGCGCGCACGAGTACCGCGATCGGATTGATCGACGATTAGTCCGCGGCACGAGCGTTCGTGATTTTGCACGAGGACGCGTTAAATAAAAAAAAAAGCATTCAACGCAGATTTAAACTTGTTAATGTAAAACTACTAACAACAAAGCTTCACGAGTTCCAATTTGTCTCTGTCAACAACGAAATTACCGTTAATTTTCAGCGAATTAAGCTACATACAATTAGATTTATAAAAAAAATATTAAAGTATTGCATATATGTCAGCGCTCGAATATATTTAGCCTGTAAAGTAAAATTAATGGACATTTCTATATTTTACATCTGATATTTTTTATAGAAATATTATAACAATGATATAGTATTACAATATAGTCCTTTTGTTTGTTCAATTGATATAACGTGTAAAAATTAAAATTCAATTCCTTTTCGATATCAAACAGCAGTTATATTATTTATTCTATAACAAGATTTTATCAATTAAATTCATAATGTAATTTAAGCGAAGAAAAATCTCGCCTTGTTTATATCGGCTTCATTTTGCAAATTTCCACTTACTGATTTTACTGCGACATTGATAAAATGTTAATATATCCAACGGCAGTTGTAAAATATCATGGATATAAATGAATATAAATTATCAGCGCTGTGAAAAAGTCGGCACAGAAATACATAAAACATCGGACACACATGTTTACACCGTCATATTATTCAAGCTCTAGTAAACATTCATTACAAACAGATCCAGCTAATGGAAATCTGTGCTTGTAATGAGCATTTTATTTTCATATAATCGCGACGACATCCGTGCCAATTAAAAGGCATCAGCGCGGAAACCTATTCTGCGTGACACGCATAAGGTATATGTGTCGCATCCTGCCTCTTGTGTGAAGGAAAATATATATATTTATATAAAAATATATATATATATATAATATGAGTTACCTTTATATCTTGATGCATACACATTAGTCTTTTTAATTACTCTCATATCTCATATTAATGGAAATCTGTTATCGAACCATAGATATGTAATTTACTGCTGAAAATTGCGCTTAAGTTCGAACAAATCTTTTATAATAATTCCATGCAAATCCAATAACAACGACATTCGTGATGATAAAGCGTTAAACTTGCGCTAACTTCTTTTACTCTTCACGCAAATTAAATCTTTTTAAACTGAAAGTTAACTTTAAAGTACGACAAAAGAAGATGTGAAAAGAAGAGACTTTTCTTATTTTGGTTAAATAAAGCGTAAGTAACAGATAATAAGTAGCATTGGCGATATTGCAATTATATTTATAGAAATATTCAATTTATTCTAATATTTAAAAGAAACTATTATTAGAATTAAATTTATAAATTTCGGCATATATGCCGAAAACACATTTAAACGTATTTAAGAGGTAAAGCGAAAAGATGCCCACTGTGCTACAATCAAGTAACGAGTGGCATCTTTCGTCAATATTTAAAAAAAAGAGAGAGAGAAAAGGAAAGAAAGACCGGAAACTTTCCTCCTAATGTAAAAGTCAGGCATAACTGGCGGTTCGCGGTAAACACACATTTAATTGCCGGTATGCCGCGCGAGACATTGTAGATCGCACGAGCGATTTCCAATTAGCGATATGACTGATATACAAGGGTTCAAGGAAACGGGTCGAGAAAGGGGTCGTCTGCGTATGAAACATCGACTTGAAGTACAGGTGGTTAAGCGCACGCTCAACGCCTGCTGCTTGTAGGTCGAAAGAGAAAAAAAAAACAGCAAAAGAAGCGTAGAGGCAGAATGAAAAGGAGAGGGGGAGAGAGCGAGAGGGAGGGGAGAGAAAGAGAGAGACTGAGCTGCACTCTCGAGAGGAAGAGAGAGAAAGCCGTTTCAAGGATACTGATTAATTGCACTAGCGGGGTGTATCGAGGTTCGTCTGTTAGCCTACGGAATTGCAAACGAGCTGCGCCGAATTGATTGAATGCACCGAAGTGTGTCGGGGCGAGCCGAGCATTTCGGGGGGGGAAAAAAAAACCCGGTGATCGGATATAACGAGGACCTATTACGTGTTTATGCCGAGCCGGTATTAAATTTTGGCATCTTAATTACGAACAATTGCGACAAAAATAAAACGGAGAAACATTCCAGGGTCCACGATGTAGTGAATAATTTACTCGTACTCGGAGAAAAGAGACCCGTGTACTTTGTCCGGAGTAATTAGTGCGCGCGGTTAAGAATAAGTCGGCGTGTTCGAGCCCGCTAAAAATTGCCAGTTATGGAAATTGCAGCGAGGAAACGCTATCTTTATCAAGAAGTTCCGCCGAGTTGTTCCCGCCCAAGTTCCAGTATGAATTTTATACGCTCCTTGAATTTTCAGGGTCTAATAAATGTGATTAAGGCATCCTAAAGATCTCGACGAGCTACTACCCGCCCGATCCAATAATTACTGTATAAGAACAAGTAGAAACAAAATTAATTATGAAATTATTATGGAGTTATAAAGCAAAGAGGAGACATGGTGTACTTTAATTTTCCAAACTCGAAATTACGCAATCTACAAACGCTTCATAAGCTTCGTAACCTGCATCTTTAGAATTAAAAGAGGAACCTTTCCCTCCCTGTTGTTCCGTCTTATTTATCGCATAAAGATCATTTCTGGTTTAATTAAAATTACAGAGCAGCCAAAATTATATCCATTAAGAACGTTTAAATTTACAAACCTTTCATTTTTCGCAAAGTGTATTTGATAATTTAGATAATAGAGGTAAAATTTTTCGAAGTTATATAAGAGAGATATATTAAATTTATATCTCATTATTGTTACGTGTCGTAACAATCCGTGACAAAACTATATTTTATTCGATTGCTTTCGACAAACAAAACAGATAAGCGATTTGTTGTTTGACTGGCACACGAATTTCGCGAATCGAATCCGACAAAAATATCTCTAACATAGTGATCCACATCTCATCGTTGACGCTATGTACTTTTGAAGAATGAAACATTGTTCCGCCATCCGCGTTATCCGCGTACTGACATGATGAATATTCATAGATCGCAATGCATCCATTTGTCACTTCTTTTAAAGAGTTTTCCCGGTGTACCACTTTCATAATGTAATGTTTCTCGAATACGTTTACTCTGTGATGGGGAAAAAGGGGACAACGCTGGCAGAAAATTCAATTGTATCTTTTCAGTTTGTCCACTTCAATATTTATAAATACCGGATGATCTTAAAAGAATTTTAGAGCACGTTATTCTATACGAAGAAATAAAATAATTCCGATACTCAACATTGCATTGTTGCAATATTCAAGTTTGTCGTCTTTTATTGCATATGTGTACCTTTTTACAGTTATAACTAGATAGATTTATGTTAAAAATTACAGATTTATCTCGGAAACAATATCTCTATTCGGGTCGCACGTGTCGCGGCGGTTGAGCGACCCTGGAGGAACGTAGAAAAGTGACTTTTCCCATTTCTCAGCGTCAGCGCAGCATCTCTGTCCGCTGGCAGCCCCGAAGACGGAAGGCGGAAAACGGTTACGACGACGACGGCTAGGTTGTCCCAGGAGCTTCGCGAACGCGGCTCGCTGCTCACATCCGCACGCGCATATGTGTCGCGTATACGTGTGTACGTATGTGTAATTTTATTGTTTCTGCAGCCATGGCCATGGGGAGGCGCAGCGGCGCGCGAGCAACGATATTATCAAATTGGTTCCGCGAGTTTTCCGTGAGGCGCCTCCGCAAAGTCGCCGGGACGGAGAAGTAAGAAACTGACCCACATCGGGACGGCTGAAGTAAGGAGGTAACGATCTTAACTATCTTGCCGAACTATCGCCTCTAATTACTAAACGGACAAGGAACGATGCGTCCCGCCGCTCTTTTGAGTAATCGCGAAACTCCAACTTTCTTTGCGCCATACGAGTGCTGCGTGAATTTTCACCGTCGGATAATTTTTAATACAGTCTCTAGAAAGTATCAATTATTTTGCCATTAGTTGTAATTACGTTTGTAAAATCGTTTAAAAAGTTTACAGTTAAAGCACTAATGCCCTTCTGTTATTCTCCTTTGCATGTATTACACAAAATGTTCAGTTCAACGCAACGCGCCGCAGATGTTTCGCGCGCGTAAGTCAAGGAACGTCCCTCGAGATACGCGTGCTCCACTTTGAGAAACAGCAATTTAAGGCATTATACTGTGCTGTGTAGGTTCCGCGAATATGTCTTGTCAAAACAGCATAAAGCTCGACGGGAAGTTGGAGGCGCAGCCCGGCAAAAGGGCGATCTATCGCCACTACTGGACATCGCGTGCTCCTCGCTGCGTTCCTGTCGTGTTAATATCGCTTTAATCTTACTGCGGGGGTAATATCACGCGAAGTCACGAAGTCGAATCAAATGAATTCTTTAGAAGTTCATTTCATAAGTTATTACAACTCAGGAAGTTATGAGCGCACGATGAGTCGACGCGAACTTCTGAAAACTTCGCGTGAGCCCGCCGAATTTTTTCCCCGAGTTTCTTTGTGCGCGCTTCAGTTAATCCGGAAGCACGCCGTTGCGATAACAAAATCACAGTGCCGATACTGCATCGTCCAGACAGAATATGTGTTTTTAAAACATCGCAATATTTTTTTAATTTAGAAAAGCAACTAGAACTGCACAAAATTGTTATGTCTGCGCTAAATTTTGTCGTAATAATTGTCGTAAAATTTGATCATTTAAAATAGTCGTAATAGTAAATTGCAACAAAAGCTAAAGCTTAAATAATAATTTTCATGCTAGTATAAAAAAAATAAAAAGTTTTCTTATATAAGATTTTGGAATATTTCTGTCTCTATTGGAGATAATGTTATAAAGGGATTATTAAAATCATACGTGCTGCATATAAAAGTATCTATGTTGCGAAAACAAATAAACTCTGGAGAACGCGTAATACGCGCGAGTAAATAATTCCGGCGTGATATCAACCTGCTATGTCGCGCATATTGCTGTGGCAAGATTAAAATGCTATTTATCGCACGTGCGCAGCAATACAAACAAAATTACGAATGCGAGTAAAGCGCGAATAAATAATTTCCTATGCAACTTCCTCTTTTTGGCGCATATCGTGCTTTTCCGGTACGACACAACATCGCACAATATATATATATATATATATTATATATATATATGTATATAAAACTCTCTCTCTCTCTCGCGCGCGCGCGCGCGCGCGGATGTATTCCATGTTATTATCCGATGTAAAACGAGGAAGTATTTCTTGGAACAACTTGATATCCGGAAAGATTGGATCAAGTGGCTTCGACTAAGCCCGTTCCTTTGTAAAAATCGCTCAAGCGTATCCTTTCGGGACGCGTGTACGAGCGCCTCATCCGCTTATTCTATGCTGTCCTAACGCGAGAGGAAGATTCTCAGAGATAAGAATCCACGTGCGCCATGAGGAGTTCGCAGAAAATCGCGTGATTTTTCGATGAACGGAAAGAAGATTAAATTAAAACCTTTCAGTAACTTCGTGTAAAAAATCTGTATCACCTTATGAATTTAAATTTCATCTTGCAAATAATACGCACGAGACAATTTTTCTCTACGGCAAACGTACAAAAGCTAAATTTACAAAACGCTCGTTATAAAATTATCAAGGGATATTGTTGCGATATAAAGAATTATCTACCGTTGCTTTTTCCCCATACAAGCAAAAATTCCGACGATGATTATACCGTTCCTCTCGAGAAAAATCCTGTCGACGCTGATGTAAACGATCAACGATCAAAAGCCAGAAACGGAATCGAGTTCTCGGTCGATCGTGCACGCTCGCGTGCAGCTGCAGATTGGGTATCTCGTACTGACAGAATAGAATAGAATATGAAAGGCGTCTAACGCGCGGCGGGCCGTGCACGCGGATATCCATCGCGGCGTGCATGTAAAGCGCATAAAAGCCGATCAGAGTGAAGCGGTACGAGGGCTCGTATCCGCGCGCCGCGTTATACATGTTCGTTTAATGCTTCGCGACGCGCGTCGAATCCGGAAAGAGTCCGCGTGATTGCGAACGAAAATGTGGCTCGATAGACTTTTCACTCTTGACTCATTTATTCAATTGATAGAACCGAGACGAGAATTGAATACATTTATTACGAGTGCATTTGTTATTACTGTTATTGACGGAAAAAGTGACATTACTAAGATACAATCCGTATTTCAGCTTCGACTTTATTCGTGGAGGAACGCAAGATAAATTCGACAAGGTTAACGAAACAAATGTATCAAACGGTGAAAGATTAGATATTATATACCCGTCAAATAAAGATTTATTCTTCAAATTCCGATTAGATTTTCAACAAACGCGCGTTTCCCGTACAAACACATACGTGAATTACGTCGCCGCCGGGAGAATGTAATCTGCTATCAGATTTCCAGGTTTCCAGTCGCTAGCGGTCACTATGATCGTCCAGGTAACCGGTCCGTCAGTGGCAAATGGAGAAGACGATGCAGGAAGGAGACGGAGCGGAGCAAGGACCGGAGGGTGAACACGACACTCTCAGATCACACACGGATAGAGAGGGAGTGCTACGCCACACGTGACCGAGGAGGCATGAAATTGCGCTCAGGTCGCGGCATATTAGATTATTAGGAATCCACGCGAGAGCATCCGCCGACGTCGTCCCGAGCCGGTACTCCCCCGTGGGAGTACGGGGGCAAATTTCGTGATAAATCAAACGGCGGCGACGGTGGTGCCACGACGGTTTCATGCTTGCTGGGGCAACGGGGAATTTTCGTCCGAGCAACTGTAAAGTCGCGGGAGCGCGATAGCGTTCTAATTGGGAGATAAATTCGAGGAAATAAGGTCTAGTTTCAAATATTAGTAATAGAATACCGGAGGAATTGCGTTACATTTGAGAGAAGAAACAAGAGATGATAAATGGAAAAGAAGAAGCTTCGAGTCCAAAAGCAAGGCGTTTACACCGGAACGGGAAAGAAATAATCACTCCATAGACAGAGTTAAGAAATCTTGAAAAATTTTGTCTTTTTTTAATATCCTGTTTTGAACGTAAATATTCGAAACAAATTTTTATGATTTATAGAATAACTATACTAATGTGATGTAAATACCTTTTTATCATCAAACCGGGAACAATTTAAAAAATTAAAAGACTTACAAATTTATAATAAATAACGTAATGGAAAGCTTAATATATTGTGTATCGAAATATTTTTACGCACACATCCCTACATGTTATGTTAACGCATTCGCCCGGAAATCCGCGCCAATTGTTGTCGCGGAAAGCCGCCTAAAGCCCCAATTTTCGCCTAAAAAACAAATCACGTTGCCGCGGCCGAATTTATTAAACTGACAAACGATGGAAACTCTCAACGAGAAAAAGTTGCGAAGTCACTGGGAAACATTGCGAAAGGGACGGACGAAAGGGAAGGCGGGCGGTCCTTCGACAAGAAGACAACGAGGACGAAGACAAGCTGTTCCCCAGGGGATGAGGAATCGGCGAGGAAGGGACCTTCCTCGGAGAGGAAATTGACTTCTGGCAGGTAGAACGCGTGCTCGGACTACGGACATTGTCGCCTGTGCTCTTGTCGCCGACGGCCGCCGATGCTCGGCGCACGTCTAGCCATAAGCTCGTAAACGTACTTCGCTTCTCGGGGCTGCTCTCGTAAAAAAAGCTCACTACATACGGCACCGCTCTTTCCCTCTGTTCTCTTCTCTCCTTCTCACCGTCAGGTTTTCACTCCCCGTCTCTCCCTCTCTTCCACCGCGTACCTGCGAGCACTCTCGACTAAATCCTGCTGATATCTGCCTGCCTAATCTCATCAAATCCATTCTAACCCCGTCGCGAACAGAAATCGTTTCCTCGCACAAGAGCGGGGTTAAGCAGAGAGAGAGAGAGAGAACGCGCGCGTATGTGGATGGATAGATAAATAGAATGATAAGAAGACGATATAGATATGGCAACGACTTTGGAGAATAGTGGTGTAGATCGCTAAGTAGGTATACACATGTCTAAGAAGGTAGAGCTTACATTAGCATCAAGACAATAATCTCATTCTTCGAAAATCGATTATGCCAAAAGGTCTTTCGACAGCACATATATATCTCAAAATATCATCTATTTTATCCGATCGAGAGGAAATTACGAACAATTTGAGAAATATCATTGAAATGACGATTACAGTAATATAAAAATGTTTAAATGTAAAAAACGAAATAAAATAAAATGCATATATTATTATTAGCAAATTAATAGAAATAGTATTTTAATTCAATAAGTTTGTAGATATTTAAATGGGATAAGAAATTTAAATGGGACATGAGTAAGATTCTTAAAAAAAATTTATCTTCAACAATTTAATATGTTTTAATCCTCCATTGAATCCAAACTGGAGGATTGTTCCAATTTCGTCGGGAATTAAACGATAATATCTTTAAAATTCAATACAATTTAATAAGCGAAAAATTGTGAAAAATTGAAAATAAATATAGTGCTAACGCATTGTCAGGAAATAATTGGCGAACATTTGTGTGGAAAACCAACGACAAACGAAGGGAACCGCGGAGAGAATAGATGGAGAGCTATAACTTGTTAGACTTTATACGCCGATTGATGAGACAGAAAAAAATAATCGAAAAAATACTAGTATTTTACGAGTTGAGTGCAATCGGGTTTCCCGTCGATGTACATATTTATACAAACGAAAATAACGCGACGAATTAGAAAATGGAATGAAACGAACAGAAAACCTGCAAGCTCTGAATAGCAAAAAAATAAATAATAAAAACGAATAGGTTACGCTACTCAACCGTTTTATCCGTTATTTGCACCATGTGAACTTCATTGCAAATCAAATGAAAAATGACAGATATTGTATTTGCGGCAAAAATAATGAAACGATGTCCACAGAGTATCGAGAGATGCATTGTTAGATGCAGATAATATTTTATCGATCGGCAGCAGTCGAATGAAAAAAAAAAAGTTATCAGACTTGAGCTCCGACCTCGTTTCTTCTCAGTTGACGTTGTCATGTTCGTGTCTTATGTAAACGCGGCTTGCTTTATTCTGGAGAATATCCCTTCGTAGTCGATTGAATCTTCGATACGTGATCCGAAGGCAAAACGAAGCGAACGAAAGATATTCGCTGCTAGATATTGATGATAAAAGCGCGAGTAAATAATCTCGATATTATTCGCAGAGAACGGACGTATCCAATTTTTATGCGATTAAGGCACTGGTTTTTCCATCGGGTTATTTACTGCGGATTCAGGGGAAAGTAAATTGGAGGTAAATAAATAAATACCCGACACATTGGTTCGCCAGCCAGTGAGCAGGTATTTCGCATCGGAAACACCGGAAATGGGTACCGAGCGTTAAACAAGAATTAATTAGCGCTCACTCGGCCCGATACTTCACTCGTAACGCTAAACTCGTACAGCCTGGCGAGCCAAACAACTGCCTGGCAACTTTTCGAAACTATCTTGCCGCTACGAAGATCAAAGGACCAAACGCGAATCCGAGGAATTCGAGAATCAGTAGTACGCGCGCGTATCAGTGGAGACTGGCTCGGATGCATTGCGTTTATAATAACGAATGGCATCCCAACTATGCCCGCTGACTTATATCAACGTTTCAAAATTTTTCAATTTATCATAAATTACTCGGTATATTTTCATTCGTGTTTGTTCGCAACGATCGATAAGGAATTTGATAGCGGTACCGTCGACACGAATTATTAATGAGCTAAGAAATTTTCGTTAATGGGTGTAATGAAAAATTAATCGCAAAGAAGATTAAAGTCCACCCTAATTAGAACATTGCCGAAATATCGATAATTATTTAATAGAGTGGACAATACCCCAGCTCATTTGTGAATTGGAAATACTGTGCACTATAATTGCATTGATTTAATTGGTAATTCTTCATTAGATTTTTATCCTACATTTCTTTACTTTCTATTTGACTACTTTCAATTTCAAGTTTCAAATTTAATCTTCTATCCATTCTTTGCTACACGAAATCAAAGGATAACTTCGGAACGAATGGCTACGAGAGACGCGAGTCCGATCCGACTAGCGATACATCGCGAAAAGCTCATCCGCTCTTGTAGAAAATAAGCCAAAACACAGAGGGTGGGTGTAGAGAGAGAGAGAGAGAGAGAGAGAGAGAGAAAGAGAGAGATCGTTGAAATTCTTCATGTTTTTCGTCGCTTCCGAGTGATTCGGCTTTTCCCGGTAAATAGTGAAGGAAGAGTGGATCAAAGAGCGCCCATTGTCGATCTCCTCTGTCTCTCCGCTTCAATCTTACGGCCCCTTATTCGTTCTTCGGTATCCTCTTATCATCCTTATCTCACCCCCATCTCCACTCCCTCGCTATCCCGTCCAAATATCACGATATTCAAATACTATCTGGACATGGAATGCAGTCGAGTGTAGGAGGTCGCCTCCAGTGGAGGAGAACGAAATCCCGAAGGATGCCTTTGAGCAATAGTTTCATTCATCCAATCACTTTTCGCTATTACGTATAAAAATTTACTGGGCACCGAAGAAAGAAAGAGAGAAAGGAGAAAGGAGATGAAAGACATCAACTGGAGATTGCAGAACGAATTGTGCTGGAAAAATTCCGTGATCCGCGCTCGATTATGCGCTTGTCCATAGACGCGAATGGATTTCCCATGAGCATTTCGATCTTATAAAGATTATATTTTCAAATTATAGTTTTTTGAAAACAATGAAAGATAAGCCATGAAAGGCGCTAATATTAAACATATAAAAATAATTTCTTTGTTTTTTTTTATCATTACTATAACAGGTAATATTATTCGACAATCGTAATAACTACACCGAGAAAAATGTTTTGTATAATGAACCAAAAGTTTGGTTGATATATACCCAAGAAAATTGTTTAACTGTAAACAAATATGTTATTTGCTTATATTTTGTTAAATCGCTTTAGGTTTAGAACACAAACCAGAACTGTTTAGAGAACAAAAATGTTTTGTTCTCTAAATCAAAACGATTTAACAAAATATAAGCAAATAACATACTTGTTTGTAGCAAATGAACAATTTTCTTGGGTATATATCAAACTTTTAGTTCATAATACAAAACATTTTTCTTAATGTAGAATCGTCCAATTCCAAAAGAATGATCTATCGTATTCATACTGTTGCAATATTCACTGAATGAAGATAATTTTTGTTTTCCAAGAGAATGGGAAGTGTGACAATTTTTGTCAAACATTCGAAATGCTTAAGGGGTTCATCGCATCATTTTGCTGTTGCATTTTACACCACCGTCACTCTCTTTTAGACGGAAAGTTTCTTACTTTTCAGAAGCAAAGCGCTGATATTTCATTTTACATCAAGGGAGAACAGCGTGATAATCATCCACGAAGAAGAGAATCCGATTGTGCAGTCATACGCGGTACTCAAATCATCGAAATTAGGGAAAACTGGCATGACCAGCAATTAAACGGACATAAACTCAACCGATGATGTACGGATCTACGGTAAACTACCCGTGCATTAAGTATACCTGCATCCCATCCCTCGCTCCCCTTCCAAAACCTCGCACCTTTAACCACCGTGACGTCGACGCACACGACCTAATTATTCGCGCATGTTTGTGTGTACGTTACGGATATTACTCCGCAATTTTCGATCTTGTCGAGTTTCTTCTCCCGTTATTCTGCGATTTCATTCGGAAGCTGTTCTAGTTTGTAATTGAAAAATATAGAAAAATAATGAAATTACCTCTCCACAAAAAAAAATACCAAAAGCTACAGAATATCTGTAAGTAACTCCGAGATAGAAATCGATATATGAACTTCAATCAACTTGTTGATTGAATGTTTTGCAGCTGTATGCCAATTAAATATTTATTTACTATTTAAAAGTTGAATAATTTAAAATCACCGATCAGATAAATCTGATGAATAACTGCGTTGTTTCTTTCAATCAACAATGTGAATAAAACTTATATCAAACATTTTGTAATTTCTTAAAAATTAGATTTTTAAGTATTTTTAGGTAATAAAATGCAATAACGATATGGTTATAACATTGAACCGTAGAGTTTATAAGAGCGTAGAAAATATATACACAGGGTTAATAACCGACAATTTCCTATCTAAGAATCGCTTCCTCTCGCATCCTCTCTCTCGTTGCTCATCGGGATGAGAATCTTAATAATCCGCGGCGAGAGGTTTAACCCCGTAAAATTTAATAACATTTGATGTGCAGCGCTCGTAAATTTTACAACGTCGTATAAAATACACTTCACTAAACCAAGGAAAAATATGTCATCAAGTCCAAAAGTGGTGCCTTGTTACGCAAGAAGCGTATTCGTAATATTTAAACACTTCCGCAGACAAAATGGTTATATTCGCGATTATCCCATCAAATATAAAAGAAAAGGGCTGAACTCTTTTAACATTATTAAAGTTGAACTTTACTTTAATAGTAATGTAATTCGAATCTTAATTAACAAAATATTTGATCAAGAAAGTATAGCCAAGACCGGGGCCAAGACCAATGTTTTTATCGATCTTTTGATGTAAATCAAGTTCTCTTTTATGAGAAAATTAAATTTACTTATTACAAAAACATGTTTTTATAGTTACAGTTTTCCTAGCATATAGATTTAAAATTGTTAAAATTGAATGTATTTTAGTGTTAAAAAATTAATTAAATTTTCAAAAATGTTTTGCCAATGTCCACGGGTTCTCCCTCTTATATTACACAGATGTAAAAAAAAAGTTGTAATAATTCTAAACCTAACTACATCTAATTGTGAACACATGACACGCAGTACAATTAATCCAACGCGTCGAAATTTCCAAAATTACCGGCATGACATGTCGCAAGATACATGGCGCGGGTGGGCAGGGCGCAGACCGAGAGAGTACTTCGTCGTTGAGGAACAATAGCTCGTTTGGGGTCGCGTAGCTATGCAACGTATGACGTATCGCCCAATATCCTTGGTACACGGCAGCGGAGAGCTGCCGTATGGTTCCTGCTTGCCTACGGGTCCCGCAACTCTCGGTCGGCACCCGACGTCCCTCTCCCGCGGAATCCTGAGCGGCGTGCGTGTAAGTGGCTGCGAGCGCGAAATTACGCGCGAGATGGTTAATTAATCCAGTAAATCTGGATGTAGCTGTGTGCCGATTCTAATCGCATAATGCGCTTTAACGTGCGCGTCTTCGATCAATTTATCTGCCATAATCCCAATCATATATGTGCACGCTTCTTCATTCGCGATGCACGGGAATATAATTTCGAAGTCATTAATGCGAATTAATTCATGAATATATACGTATTGTACTTATCATTTGTAAACACAATAACGTTAATGATTATTATAATTCAAAGAACCGTGGCATGAAAATTATGTGTTGTTTAGCACACAAATAAGCATCAAACACTTAGCACTCGAAAGATTAATCGCTTGCAGACGCTGCAGTTTGTAGTTAATTGCATATCCATATACGCGACAATTACAAACGGGCAATGCCAGTCATGTCAGTAGTGACTGCTAGTGTTGCGCCAGTCAGACTTGATCGCGCGGTGTAACCTCACTTTGTGGTGAACAGCATCACTGATCACAGTGGTGAGAACGTACGGACCAAATGTCGCTAACAATGAATAACACTGCAGATGACTAGATCAATGTCCGTCTTGAGATTTTATAACTTGATATTTACAATAATTATTTGACATTAAATTGTAATGACTTTGCGTAACTATTTTAAACATTATGTATGAAAATAAATATGTTAATGCATAAATTTTCAAATCAGAAAAAGGAGAGGAGATAAAACTGATACCAGAAAAGATTGCTCTCATAAAGTCGTTTTCTAAATAAAACTTTTTCTTTCTACGTTGATTTCTCTCTATCTTTAAAATGTTTGAAAATATATCACTTTAAAGTACAAGAAAAACGCCCTATATAATATTCTTGCTACTGAGTATATATCGAAATAACGTATAATCAAATATTAAATAAATAAGGTAATGACATTTCTTGTTATAAGAACTGTCCAGTAAGAGAAAAGATGCGTTATTCACACAAAGATTGGACTCGTGGCACGTAGAAATTTGCATAATTCGCGATAACGAGGTGTCGAGAAGAGCTTGTTTGAGACAACGTTAGGAGGGAATTTTAGAGAGTGTAATCACCACTGGCTTTGGCGGTATAGCTCGGAATCGAATCGTGGATTATTCACTTGCGCTCTAAGTTATAATCCAGTTTCATTATTACCTTACCAAATATTCTATTCGGCCAAATAGTTCACTCGGACGTATATGTACGGATATACTATATATATACCATATGGTACATATATATAGATATAGATAAATGTAATGCAAAGTTTATTATTATGTAGTATTAAGGACGCCATTTAATTAATATTACATTAATGTATAAACTTTAAAACATAATTGTGATCAATTGCAAAACGATTGCGATTGCAAAGGAGAATGTTAAAAATGAGTCAATTTTTGCACCTGAAGGTGTAAGTAAAAGGAGTGTTTTTTATAGATTTTGACCTGCTAAATATAAAAAAAATATTGAAAAGTTTATGGGCATTATGGGGAACACCGTGAAAATTGAACGAGAATGTGGTAAATTGTAGAAATTTGGATGATGTATTGACCCATTTTTAACATCCTCCTTATGACACTGTCCTATTGTTAACTTCAGAAAATCTTATTTCGTTTCAGATGCATTACGCAAATTCAATGTTAAAAAAAACCTCATTCAATGATAGAATCTCAACGATAGATATTGATATGAACTTAGCGTCCGATTTAATGTAATCCGTTTGTAAGTCGTTTATCAATGATTGACATATGTATATGTATGTAAGATCTATAGATCAATTTTAGAAAAAGTAAAAAAAGAAATAAATCGTTTATATCATTTTCAAGACAGTTATTTATGTTCTTCTTTGCAGTTATTGAACTATCCCCAATCGTATTTCGTTTATCAATCGTTTGCATTTTTCTTATATTTTTGCCCTTAATATGCAATTAGGAACACTTATATTAAAATTATAAATAATGGTATAAAGCTAAGTAACGTAAAACGAACAGCAACAGTAGCACGATCTTATATACAATGTTGGGTTAGTCAATAGTTATTAGTGTAAATTGTAGAACGGTTCTCTTAGTAAAGACTAAAGGCTGAATTCATTTGCAAGATTAATGGAAGAGAGTACTATCCTTGCCTATGGTACTGTGTTATTTCACCTACACACACTGTAGTATGAATGCACGCGAATAACTTAGTCGACAGTCGTGACTCACAGCTGACAGTGTACGTCAGTAGTAGAAACTTATACATAGTCAGCCACAATCGGCGTTTTCCAACAAATCATATCCGACAGTAATAAAAAAGGAAAAAATGGTTAATACTAAAACTAACACGAAAAATTTCCTTTTCAAAGAAAGTTTTAATTTAACGTGCAACCCGTATTCTCATTTTCAAATTGAATAAAAATTATCTTTCACTCGAATCCACTGTGAAAAAAAATTCTCTATGAAAATAATAGAGTAATAGAATTTAAAAAATTGAAAAGATAAATAATTGAAGATAAAAATATATCGCTGTACATAAAATTGTTTGTCTATAAAGACTTAAAAACCATTGTTTATAAAAGCATAACAAATATTAGCTACAAAAACTAATTACTAGTATATTTAAATCGTCGAGTTTGCGTGTTGGGTTAAACCACACAGGTGAAATCTTTTTTCCTTCGACTACAACCGAAAAAGCTCGTTTTACCAGGACCTTTAGCATTCCGCAAATTGCGCCGGATAAGACTACAGGAGGAACAGCACGCTGACGAGTTTGAGGAGCGACACACACACACACACAGAGTGGGTGGCGAGCGTGTCAGGTTTCGTCGTGCATCAGCGAAACCGGAACGTCACCCGGCGCCGAAAGCGGGACAAAGGAGAGAGAATCGGACAGAAAGGATCAGACAGAAAGGAGAAAGAGAGACAGAGGGAGGAGATAGAGAACCGATCGGGAGTACGTCCGAGTACTCGATGTTCTGCCCGGACCTTCGACGGTGACCTGACAGTGTAGGCAGCGGCTGCTTCTCAGCAGGACGGACGGTTCGGAAAGGCCGCTAGATGAGGACGATAGAGGGGAAAGAGCGAGGCCGGGGAAGGAAAGGGGCGCTCGGGACTTCGGGAAGCGGACCTATACAGCCCCGCTATGAGGCTGGTTATACACTACGGGCGTCCCGTTGCTCGTTAGCGCCGGTAATTGTCACTTGTTAGGTGCCACGTCCTTCCTCTCCACATCTCCCTCTCTCCCGCACACTCTCGCCCCATTCTCTCTCTTTCGCTCCCTGGTCCGCACGATTTTCACTCTTTCACCCCCTCCCCCAGAGACGGACCGAGCGATTCTCGAAAAGCACGGGCGAGAGCTTTTTCGAAAGCACTTCACTGTCGAAAGCTCGAGACAGACGAGTTCTTCTATTTACCCGTACCACTGTCGTCGCTACAACCCGCCACCTCTTCCTTCACCGTTCCGTAGCTGCACACACGTGTAGCCCTCCGCTTGTTGCTGCAACAGCAGCGCGAAAAATTGCGCGCGGCCGAGAAAAGTGGGCGCCACTCGCGGCGACTTTTGTTCGTTCGAGGGCGCCGATCGATTAGTCGTCGAGCACTTCGTCGTCGAAGTGTTTGATTTGTCGAAAGAATGTTAACTCGTTCGAGAAGCGCGTGGAAGGTGAGGGGCGGGGATGTGCCGAGGGGGTTACCGAGGGTGTTACCGCGATCGAACTTACTCGACAAGATCGACAATAATGCACGGCACTCGCGCCCCACCTGCGAGATAATGGGATATATGGCGAATTAATCTCGGCGGATGGTTCGAGAGACGCCGCTGCTTTAACACCGGGATGATAGCGTAATACATGGAGCAACGAGTTTCGTGCCTAATCATTGAAATTCAGAGTATCGTGCATTAGCGAATAAAAGATTTGATCGATCGAGATGACTATAACAGTTAAAAGTGCAAATTAACAAATCGACCACTACACGATTGAAATAACAGTGTAGACCGTATTATTAGTCTAAAAGTAATATTTGAGAGATGGATTCGTTCATTTAAATTTACAGAGAAGAAAGTTTTACTCTCGAGAAAAAATTGCGTGATTCCATAATTTCTCATCGTAAAGACTCTTTCGGAATGAATTTCCGACTGAATGTGGAACGTGATTTCCTGAAGCTTACGCCGCTCCGCAATGTAACGATCTGTACGACAAGCGAAAACAGCATTTTTCAAAAGAATTCTCGTCCACTCGACAAAGTAGCATTGCGTAATCTCTACGAAGTAGAATTAGGTGGGTTCCAGACTTTTTACGATTTTTTTTACGTCGCGCATACGAGCTGCTAGTGATATAACAAATGCCAAAAAGAGATCAAGAGGAGAATAGAAAAAAAGGAAATGTAATTTCCCATTATACTTTTGAAACAAATCATTTCATGCATGATAGAACAAAAGCTACACGCGTAAAATTCTTAAGGATAATCGCAATTTGTTGCAATGTATGTATATACGTACATACATACATATATTTATACATATAGAGCTAAAAAAAAAAGATCAAAGAAATAAAAAATAAAAATTGGAGGTAAAAGAGATGCGTATATGTTTTTACCTCTTATGCTTTACATTTGCGTTATGTTATCGCATAATATTACTCGCCAAAGTGAGGCGCGCAAAATAATCGACAAAGTTTAAAATAAAAACTGTAAAATCCCGTAAGCTTTTTACGCAGAAGTGAGAAAAATTAGTTACCATCACGTTTTGCACCCACGACTATACGTTGACATTTTCAAAAAAACGTGCTTCGATTCGATTATCAAGTATACACAAGAGTTTATGCAAAACAAACATATATATTTTCAGGAAACGCCGAATTGTCCTACATATGATCAACGCGAAAAATTAGTGATAAATATTCACGGGCTCATGCGTAACCGCGTGTACCTTTAGTAAACATAGAATGCGATTTTACATCGTATCGATATATTCAACGTGCTTTTCTGTTTATACTACCTTAATGGAAAAAGCATGCCAAATAAAAAATAATGCAACACGCATCGTTTCGTCATATGCGCAATCGTGCAATCGTGTGAACGATAATTGTCATCGCGCGACTACGCTATTAAAATCCGCGGGACAAAATAAATAAAGATTGTTTGCGAATAAAATTTTTTACACAAAGGATAGATATGCTATATGCAATTTTAATGTAAACCTATGATTGACGAGTACATAATACAATGAACAATTAAAAGCATACAATTTATCTGGTGATATGAAACAATAGAAAACTCACGAAATTTTACAATTTTTTTTTCCATGATTTTCAATGAAGAATACTGTCACAATCAGCTTTCAAAATGCTCTTTATTTTCTTTCTCTCTCTCTCTCTCTCTCTCTCTCTCTCTCTCTTTCTTTTTTATATGAGATAATTCAATTAAATTTAATATAAATTTTAAATTATAAATATAATTTATAACATATACAATAAAGCGAATATCAAGCAATACATTGACAAATTTATTTCTGTCAATTGAATTAAATCTGTTTCAGTACAATCCAAAAATGCCCTCGAAGAAAATTCGCGTTTAGCTTTCATAAAAAAAATCAATAAAAAAAGCAAAAAAATTAATAAAAAAAAAGAACTGGCGATTTATATCGGCTAAACCACTACCAGACGAACATAATTACCAGATCAAGTTTCAAAGCAACTTGATCTGAAAATAAAACAAAAAAGATAAATTCAGTTTAAATGCGGAATACCGAACAAAATTAATGGCGGCATAGTATAATTACATTTCGTGGTATTATCTTTTTTCACAAACATGCACCTATTTATACCTAGGGAGAACTGAATAAATCATAGACGAACGTGGGTGATAAATAAATGACGATAGGAAAAACGACGGAGAGCAGCGGATTATATAAAACCCGTCGGGAAGAGTATGGCAAAAGTTATGAATTATAAATTAGCGAAACAGGTTATTAGACGCACAAGATTAACTATTTTACACGTCATCGCTACAATCTGCGCGATCTCGCGCAGGGAGAGATACTAGCGGACGAACGAACGAGCGAGCGAGCGAGCGAGCCGTACTTCGTTAGCTGCCGTTTCTCTCTCCCGCACCCGACCCTCCGCACAATTTCAGCCGCACACAGGGGGTAGCGTGTTTAAACGCGAAATCGCGCTATTGTCGCTCGAGGTACTTATGCGAACACGCGCTCGTAAAACATTCCAGTATTTGGCCGGTTTCGCGCCCGATTTCGTCGACACGTTTGCCGCGTCATGTATCGCCAACACACGCGGAAAATTACTCCGGCGCCGGCAAGAAAACGAGCATAACGGAAAGGAAGGGCAAATAGAGAGT
The DNA here is from genome assembly GCA_011636635.1 of Tetramorium simillimum. Classification (NCBI taxonomy): domain Eukaryota; kingdom Metazoa; phylum Arthropoda; class Insecta; order Hymenoptera; family Formicidae; genus Tetramorium; species Tetramorium simillimum. The sequence continues at coordinate 6,974 of VBVQ01000154.1, read as the reverse complement.
CGAAGCGAAAAATGCACCGACACTCGTCATAATCGCGGTAAATGTATGTGTCGGTACTCTAGAAAGAGCGGTTTTGCTGAAGTATTCGAAAATTAGGTCAAAGCAGATCTGAAAATATTCATCATACTATTGAAATAATATAGGACGCTTAAACATGATGTAAAAAATTTTAACATTCCAACATTCTAACAACCAGCTTGAACGTTCAACCCAGACAACACAAATCTCAAAAACATTCTAAGAATGTCCCTATGTTCTAAAAATGTCCATAGGACATGTTTTGGAGATCTCGCGCTGTCTGGGAATATAATTATTTAAGTAATCTAACGTGTTTTCAAATTTGTATTCGATTTAAATTTCACGCTTCAGTAAAATCTGTTCTTTCTCTGTGGTATCGACATAAAATGGATACAAAAGCACAAGCAGATCGAATAACTTTACCCGATATTGCATATATAAAATAGATTCTAAAAAATCAATAATCACAATATCGCCATAAATGTTTTTTTATTAATTATTCGAGTATCGTAACAAGATCACGTAGTTTGAAGGGACCGAAATATGTCACTGCTTATACCAGCGTGCAAATGACGTATGTAACACGTGTAAAAGCTTGATCAGCATGAAAATTGACGAAACATACTCCAGGTGCAATCCCACCGGACATTCCGGCACGGTATTACCTGTTCTACCATCGACACGTCACACATCGTGTCGAGATGGATAATTAAATACCCGGAAGCTTAACAGAAATGAACGTTTCGGGGGGTGATGCGATGCGCCTCGTAACGAGGCGAATTATTGGTGCGATTAGCGCGAGCGGTGAGCGATGATCGAAAGCGCGATCGCAAACAAAGTGCGACGGCGCCCGAATATCCAAGCGATTTATCTCGCCGCTGTTGCGCGATGGCCAAGCCAGAATAGCGCTACATTATGTTCGTCAATGTTGGAAAATTTCTCAGTCTTGCATCCGATCGCCCCATTAATTATGCCTACACCGTTGTGAGAAACTAGCTCAATTTTTTCCCCGGACGTAAAACTTATCGACAGAAAAATCTCAACTGTATGTAAATTAAATGAACGTCGCGCGATATGAAGTGCACTGGCAAAAATAAACGTTGAATGGATTCGACGCTAAATGTCTCTCCAGTATTGTGCTAAAACTATCGGATAAATTTACCCGATTTTTGCAATTATGTTATGTCGAACACAAGGAACGACGCAACATGGGGAAAACATGTATTTTATCTCTCTCTCTCTTCCCTCTTTCTCTGTCTCTATCTCCACTCTCTCGACCCGTAATTCGGGATTATTCGTGCGTGGTCCGCGATGACCGCACGCATAATAATTACCGCGATGTCGCGGATGGAGTACGTTTTTGTAATTCGATATTTAGGGTCGCACATCGAGCGACCGTTAGGCGGGGTATATCCGGGGAGTAATTCCGCATTCAATATGGCTCACCATCGTTGGCACCATAAATTATCGCTAGACAGATTCATACGCTGCCGAGGACCGGACTCGAGCGAGAACCGCCAATAATGAAGTCGCGAGATGATTTTCGATTGTTTTCGACGTCCGTCACTCGAAAGGATTCCGATCACGACGTTTACCTCGCTTTAGCGTGAGAAACTTGAGTAGTTTTCCGTGTTGGATTAAAAGCGATAGAGGGGGAGGGGGGGAAGTATAAACCTCGGTGAAATAAGTAACTCGTAAACCCCACGAGATGTCTAAAACCGTAAAAATTGCTACGAGAAATTCGAAGAGAGAGTCATCGAAAACGACTGCGGAAACATTTACAGGGCTTTAAATTTATCATCGATGGACTTCGGTGAAATACGACGTACTTAATGTCTTCAGAAATATTTGTTACTTCCGAGTATTGGGACCATATAAAATCGATTTCGTACGGCTATATATTACGCGGGATAAGAAACTACTTTAGATGAATAATCTAAATTTACACATACTGTCAAATCTAACAAGAAACATCTGGAAAACAATTGATTGCGCGATGACTGAATGACGTGGAATGAGACGCGGTATTGTTCACCCAAATAATAAAAAATCCAAACCCATTATTATCTCTGAAAATGTTTGAAGAGTAGGTAATAAAGAGTTACAAGTTCAAAACTCGCGCAATTTCTTACCTGTAAAGTTTCTTCCTTTAACGTATTTAAGATGGTGTTCCATAATATACGTATTATTCACTCCGTACATACATATGTGTTCCAATATATTGGGGACTTGGGGCGACTATATATGTACACCGTCCGTGAATTTTCTATGAAGGGACGAAGGAGTCCACCGTGAAAAGAAATCCTCGGATAAATGCAAATTCGACCTATGTACATGCACGCGAGCACACAATTGCACCACAACAGACATGAATTTTATGCGTTTTCGAGGGACAGCCTCAATCCCGGCGCGCAACAACTTGGGATAAAAGTTCCGCATTTCCCTCCATGTAGTTTCCTGCCCTCTCCTCTCGATACTACATAACCCGCCCATAACGGTGTCTCGTCCAAGTAAAATACTCGACAGACAGTAAGTAAACACGTGAATGGGCTAGATTGAATTTGTGAATCCGCAAGCACAAGCACGGGAATTTTTGCGCATTCGGATAGAGATAACGGTCGGCTAAAAAAATTCGCCAAGATAAAAAGTCGATAAATTCAATGGATAGCGTGCGCGATTTCACTCGCATAAGTCGGAAAAACGAGAAAAAAAAATTTTTTTTGTATCATTGTTACTGGCGTGAAGTAAATGGCAAAATTGTATTACTAAACGATACAATAAAATATAATTTTCTCCTCATTGCAGATCATTTTTCATCTCGATGTATGTAATTAAAAAATCAAAATCGCAACTTGCGACTCTTTGGAATTTAAGAGGCTATTTTATGAATTCACCATGTTTAGATTCCCTTATCAATTTTAACGGAAGTACCATCTACGCGGTTGTCCGTGTAAACATAAAAACGATGTCGACGTTTGTACGGGCGCCGGTGCATTACATTATCGGCACGAGTGGGTAATTAATTGTTGACGATAAACTGTAACGCACGCGCTCAATTGCAAGCTGACCAAAACATCGACAGTTTGTCAACCGGATGTGGGTCGCCGCAATAATTTCTGACGTGTTTCGCGCGTCGCGCGCCCACGGCAATAACGTATCGTCCCGGCGTAAAACGGGACCCGCGCGGCGTAATGCCGACAAATCAAGGTGTGTAAAGCGTAATTGATCATTAGTGACAAATGACTGTCAGCGACTCTATCGCGGCCCGCCCACCGAAACGTTGCCGTTAAATACGGCGATTTGTCAATTTTCCGCTCGTTTTGCAGTTCTGCGCGAAAACGTATACCTTGCGTGATCGACGACTCCCGCGTGTGTTTCCCCATTTTTTTTTTTAAACTAATTTCGGCAACGCGATTACCACGATCGATCACCCCCTTACCGCCGGCTGATTAAATTATCGTCGATTAGAGTATCGCCGTATGTCGATTCGCCAAATTAATATTTATAATTTCATTCTTGCACAAACGCAATCTAAATTAAATCAAACTGGATTATTCATGCAGGACAAGCGGCGGATTAATAAAAAATACACGATATTCAAGATACGTGCACTGAGAGAAAAATATAGTTACTTTTTTTGGAACCAACCATAATTTTATATAATATTTCTAACACGAAATACGATTAACTTAACTATATGTATCATTATGCTAACTTAATGCTTAATAACTAACTTATGCTTAATAATTATCATTAGAAATACCATAAAATTGTGGTCCAAAAGTAACTATATTTCTCTTTCAGCGTGTCCGCAACTATTTTTGCGCCTCGCGCAAAATTTAACTTTGCAGATTGTCAAATTGAATCCCTACGTTAAATCGACGAAATACAGAATTACAAGCTGTCACTCGGTGCACATATACAAAATATCTCGATTACTTCAATCGGCCTCCATGAATCGAGATAGTCCCGACGTCTGAAGAACACACGGCGACCATCGAGCTCGTGTATCCTATCGTACGAGAATCCTCGTCGTACGAGTAAACGAAAATACTGATTAACGTCGCGATGATACAATCGGCGGAATTAATGACCGCGAAGTAACATCTATTTTATCGTATAGCTTCGCGTTACACGTGCGCGCATGTGATACCGTTTGTACACGTGTTCAGGCGCCATATCATAAGCGGAACATTGTCGGCGACGAATTTTTCGTTTATCGCGCTCTTTCGTTCGATATTGGGACACAGATAGGCGATCCAAGAAATTTGATTCTCGTGTTTGCATTTTCCATTTATACAGGAAAGCGACACGTTCCCGTCGCGCTAACGCTTGAAATATAACGGGCATACGCGAATTTTTCGAGTAATTTTTTCGATTTTCTATAATATCAACATTCGTCGCACACGAATCTGAAACGTCGGGGGCGAAGGGGGGGGGGCGTCCGATTCAATTGCGTATTTCACGATCGGCGCGAGAGATTTAAGCAGTCGGAACTGCGGGCGTCCGTTTGAGGATTATTCATCGGGGGAACCAACTTTCGCATGCCATTAAACAAACGCGGCCGATTTGAATCTAGCAATGAAATAAACATCAACACGAGTGGATGTCGACTTTATAATTAACGAATTATGCAATTACTGCCGGCGGCGTCGAAATTAAATAACCGAATGCACAGCGAAATGCTGATTATAAAGATTCAATACCTTTGAGAGTTTCGCGACACAAAATCGATGCTGCGCCCGGCACACGCGTTTCTCTTATCGGGTAAAATGACTGCGAGACGTTTCGTATACAAAATATTTGCCGCAATTTGCCCATCGACCTGTTTAAAATCGTTCACCGACGAGGCACGCGTAAAAACTCGGCAAGAAAGACGGTAAATTTTCTCCTTGAAATAAATGACAGATTCGAACGCGTGAAAAGGAAAAACCTCGTCTGCGTTAAAAATACAGACACGCGTTTCTCTTATCGGGTAAAATGATTGTGAAATGTTTCGTATACAAAATATTTGCCGCGATTTGCCTATCGACGCATTTAAAATCGTTCACTGACGAGGCATGTGTGAAACTCGGTAAGAAGGAAAGAGTAAATCTTCTCCTTGAAATAAATGACAGATCCGAACGCGTGAAAAGGAAGAACCCCGTCTGCGTTAGAAACGTTTCTCTTATCGGGTAAAACGACTGCGAGACGTTTCGTATACAAAATATTTGCCACAATTTGTCCGTCGACGCGTTTAAAATCGTTCGCCGACGAGGCACGCGTAGAACTCATTGTCAGTGAGAAAGACGGTAAATTTTCCCCGTGAAATAAATGACAGATTCGAACGCGTGGAGAAGGAAAAACCTCGTTGCGTCAGAGACGCAGACACGTTTCTCGCCGGTTTCCGCTACAGATAATATTCCGGGGGATCCGTCGCCGAGGTACGGCGAAAGCCGGGCGATCGTCTTTCTCGGCGCCATCGTGATAAAACATTCCCGAGGACATTTCGCGCGATTCCTACGAAACTGCGAGGCAAATTTGCAGTTGGAGGACAGAGAGAGAGAGAGAGAGGAGTGTCGGGCGGCACGCGCCCGGAACGATCCGAACCGTCGAAGAGATTTACGAATCCACAGTGAATCGGCCGAGTAATAAGCTTACGTGCAACGTGAATTATTGAAAGGGACATACAGGCAACGAATGTGCGCGTTTCGCAATGTATCGTTAATCGATACGCGCAGGGGGGGGATACGTCGCGGCGGAAAATTCAACGGAACTCGCGGAAGAATAATGGGGAGTAATATAAATATTAATACGCGGCAATTAAAAGCTGAATGTTTTATCCGTCAGGAATGAAAGATACGCGCAATAGGCAATGTTCGTCTCTCAATCGGGATTTATCTCCGATTTCTTACGAGGAACACCGGGAGAAAAATGTAGTTGCTTCTTGCCTCAACCACAATTTTATAATATATCTACGCTGGGAAAAATGTTTTGTTCTATTGGATCGAAAGGTTAAAATATACCCAACAAAATTGTTCAGTTGCAGTAAACAAATATGTTATTTGCTTATATTTTGTTAAATTATTTTGATTTGGAGAACAAAACAGAACTGTTTAGAGAACAAAACTGTTTTGCTCTCTAAACGAAAATGATTTAACACAATATAAGCAAATAACATAATTGCTTGCAGCAACTAAACAATTTTGTTGGGTATACTTTAACCAAACTTCTGGTTCATAGAACAAAACATTTTTCCTAGCGTAACGATAATTATGATTAGCATAATGATGCATACAGTCAAGTTAATCATATTTCGTGTTCGAAATATTATGAAATTATGGCTGAGGCCAAAAGTGACTACATTTTTCTCTCCGTGAAAGAGAAAACGATGCTCCTGACATCGCCTCATTAACTGCCGCGAGTCGATGAAAGCCCGATGCATAATTCGCGCGTTATTCTCTACTTTCGATCGACCAGAGACGAACGGAGGCAACGTCGCTCGCGATTCCTGTTGACGTTTCAATCGGGCAATATTTGTTCGGCTACCGCTCGTGAACCAGCGCGCGTATTGTATATCAAATACGGCTAATCTTTTGAGCGCGAGTCCGGCAGTAACGGACCGGCCGTTACAATTCGTCAGGGTATCGCGGCGGCTAACCTGTAATTGCGCGGGTAACGCGGAAAAAAAATCTAACGTCATTCGATCTCGTCGGACGATCTCGACGAAGGACGACCCTCCGCTCCCTCCCTCCCGCGAAATATTCCGCAAATTCAAATCACACGTCGTAACTGTCCAATCGAGAAGCTCGCGGGGTCTTAGGTTAGAGCGACGCTCGCGACACTTTTCACTGTCGTCGCGACCTTGACACTCAAAGGATTATAGAACGCGACGATCGATCTCGCGCGCGAAGAGAGTTCGTCGTCCTTCGCCGCGTGTCTCGCGAGGGGGCGAGATGGGGGGCCGGGGAGAAGGG